>JAODUH010035396.1:1716-21694 GCA_027564835.1 Typhlichthys subterraneus
ACTGACTGTCCTCCCGGGTGCAGAGACAAATTATGCCCTGCTCCCCAAGACAGCCCCCTCCCCCCTCCCCCCAAAAAACAAAAATGTATCTTGCACCATTACACTCGTGTAGCATACGTGTAGACACACACTCACGCACAGATTCCTTTAACAAGCAACACCTTGCACCAGCATATCAGATGACCCTTGTATGCATCAGTCCTTCATCTGAAAAGGGAATTGTGTTGAGAGGATTAAAAAACAAAGCTGGTGGTAAAATCTCTTTGATCTATCTCCTCCCCCTTCTCCAATGGAGGCTTCAGTGCCGTGCAAGCTCACCAAGAATATGTACAGTAGAACTCCTACCCCTATCTCCCCTAGGAAGAGGAGCTGGTGGTGGGGGGTGAGCGTTGGAATGAAGTTCCTGTAGAAAACTCATTCAGCAAATGCAGTATGCAGATGAAAATTATATTGTAGGATCA
This sequence comes from Typhlichthys subterraneus, assembly GCA_027564835.1. Lineage (NCBI taxonomy): Eukaryota > Metazoa > Chordata > Actinopteri > Percopsiformes > Amblyopsidae > Typhlichthys > Typhlichthys subterraneus. The sequence goes on from JAODUH010035396.1 coordinate 2,178, forward strand.
GCATTACATGCCAAGACTGTTGTCTGTCAACACAGTTCTAATGACATACAGTAAATCCTGACTTATTTTAGCTACAACTTTTTTAAGGAATGAACCGACAGCTCTCTGTCCACAGGTACGCCATCATATGCGGTATTATGGCTGAATATGACACAATTCAGAACAAGATAAAGAACGGATACGTGTTCAAGGTATAGTGTATTGATAACATTGGCAATTTCCCATCCTGTACACTGTTGCAGCTATGTTTTAGACTCGGTGATATGTATTTCAATATAGCACTATACAATATAGCATGTTCTAGCTGTAGAGCAACAGGGCAACAGGGCACAGCACTCCCTGTCAGCTGCTGCCCCATGCCTGCAACAGGTAAGACACGTAATAGTATTAGACAAGTGATAAAGCTAGAGAGAAGGGAATAAGAACAGATGCATGCAGATTATAAGAGGGATGTTTGCTCTCTCTCTCTCTCTCTCAGGATCATCTGGACAAAGCCATCCAGCTGAACCCACAAGACCCCTTGTCTTATTACCTGCTAGGTCGCTGGTATTATGCGGTATGTGATCCCCTCTTCCCTGAGCAGGCACAACCAGCGACACTCCTATTGTTCCCATCTATCATTGGCTTGTGCAGGCAGACATGCCTGTATGGTCTCTGTCTTTGCTAACCCACCCACTCCTTCCCTGTTTAGCTTGTTTGTTTGTTGATTTTTATAGCCACACGCCACATTATGTGAGGTTAACACCAGCTATTGTGTGCACAAGAGCAGTATTTATATCCTGCACTTACACCTGGGTAACGTTGTCTGTTACACGCCGTCCTAGGGGTCTTTTCCCTTGTGACTTGGGGATTGTTTCTCTGTTGTTGCAGGTGTTTAACAGATATTCATTGTGCATTCATGGTGATAGCTGATATGGAAATGTTTCCATTTCCAGCATGTCTATATAAAGTATGTCATGGTTATGCATGAAACAGCTTATGTTGCTGTGTAGGACATACAGGTTTGTGAATGTGAACTGCGTTGCCAATAAGAGAAGAAGTGGCCCTGTACTCAATGGCTCTAGTCTGCACCACTTGAGTTTATACAGGCTTTATGCTTCTCATGTTCAACAATAACGTCAGTGTCTGCATTCAGGCACTATTTGTCTTTGAAAGGGTCCATGATGACCCCAAGGCAACACTACACCTGCAATTAGTCTTTCTCAGATCAACAGCTCAAGCTAAGAACATTATGTTTGATCCAGTGTCCTGCTGCCTGCTATTCTTTTTAATCCAGATAATATATAATAAGATAAACCATGGTTTGTTAGTTAAACACAGAGAACTGGGATGTTATACCATCATACAATTAAGTTTACTGCTATAGATATATTTACTATTTTATCATGGATACTTGTATCTAAAGTTTTAAAATATTTAGATCTTTCCCTTATTTGTCAACAAGTGTAACTGGATTATGTGATTCTCAACTGGTTATGGAAGTAATTACCTTTTTAAATATAACCATATCTTATCGATTTAAATGAAGATTACATTTTATAATTGCGCATTGCTAACATGAACAAGGAAATACAGATGAATCTGTCAGTTGTCCAATCACACAAAGTGCATATTATTATTTTTAAAATCTGATAAATGTTTTGGCAATATACTTGCAGGTGGCCCAGTTAACGTGGATTGAAAGGAAAGTAGCTGCAACACTATTTGGAGAGCCTCCAAGTGCAACAGTTCAAGATGCACTGAAGAATTTTCTTAAGGTATTTTGATGTAAGATTATCTTAATTTCTTTCATATACCCTCTTGCACCAGTTTTTTATTTGTTTTACGTTGTTGCATCGTACCAGGCTTTGCACAATGCACATATACTTTTTTGCTCAACTTGACAGATTTCAACTGGGCATGATGCCTATTGTGTGAAAGCTTTGTTGAAATGTTACAATTATCGCTTCCTGAGCTTGTCTCTCTCCATGTGTATGTACATTTAATTTATCAATTGAAATGGGTTGGCAGACTACAATATATATTTTGTCTGAAGCTCTTTCTCCCAGCCATTGAAACATGGCGCACATGGAACACAATTATGCCAAATCTAAGCTAATATTTGGCTCCTGGTCTCCGTGATTCTGCCAAACACCCTGGTATTTAGAAAACCTTAATCTGTGTTCCTACTGTATACCTCACATGTTTATATTGCAGATAAATGAAAAACGCTTCTTGCGCTTGCCTCTCCACTATGCCATGTGTATCTTACTTCTTACCAATTAATTTGAATTAGATGGTCTTTGTTATAACTTGCAGCTCATTGCTGCAAGGCCTTCAGAAAGGCTGGTTCAGGCTGACAAAAACAACATAATTTACAATGTTCTGCTGCTACTTTGGTTGCTCACCAGAGGCCATGGATTTTCTGTACTTCCCCCAAGTTTAGGAGGGTTTGTATTTCAGTCGTAGGGTGAAGAAAGTGGGGTGAGGTTCTCCTGGACATTATCATTGTGCAAGCACAACAGAATTGCAATTGCCTCAACTCCAAATAATGCATTTGTATTTAACACTAAACATATTTATAAAGAGTAAATATGATACAAATGAAAAACTATTTTCCATTTAAAATGTACAGAATCTAAGAAAAAGGACAATACAATACCAGAACGATGGAATACAACTAACAGGTGCAAAGGTTGTGAAGTCTTGTTACCCATTACTTGTGTAAAGTCTGGGACACAGTGCTGGCTAACTGCCTCAAGACCCACCTACTTGACAGGAGAGGTATTTTGATGGACTTGCATGGCGACCAACTACATAACTCAATGACCCAGTTGGACATTCAATTTAATGGAACTCGACTCAACTCAATGGAAATTCCCCTACAGGAAATGTTAGGAATTTAAATAATTCAACTGACAAAGTGAAACTCGTATCGTGGATTAATTACACACATAAGTGAAATAGTTCAGACCTTATAGGTCAAGAGTCGGGAGGAAGAGTAGGCACATAATCCAATTGTTGCTTGAAGTCCAGTGTAAATTTCCAGTCAGTGGTGGTTTGGGAAGCCATGTCATGTTCTGGTGTTGGTCCACTGGACAAGCTTTATGGAGATGCTGATTTAATTTCCCAGCAGGACACACTGCCAAAGATACCAATACCTGGTTCATTGACCATGAGATTACTGTGCTTGAATGGCCAGCAAACTGTCTGTCCTGAACCCCATAGAAAATGTATGGGATATTGTCAAGAAAATGAGAGACACAAGACCCAAATATGCAGTGAAGGCTGCTGTCAACGAAACCTAGGCTTCCATAACACCTCAGCGGTGCCACAGGCTGATCGACTCCATGCCAGGCCGCATAGATGCAGTAATGCATGAAAAAGGAGCCCCAACAAAGTACTGAGTGCTTGTACACAAATATATGTTTCTATTAAAATTCCACTGGTCTTCCATTGGTTGTCATGAGCTGTAATCCGTAATCAAGATTAAAACAAATACAGGCTTGCACTATTTAACTTTGTGTAATAAATCCACGATGTATACGAGTTTCACTTTGTCTATAAAATTATTGAAATTACTGAATTTTCCCACAATATTCAAATTTATTGAGATGCACCTGGAATGGAATATATCCATTGTGTGCATATTTAATAATCTTCTAATTCCCTTTCCCTCCATCTGTCTGTTATCCCTTGAATTGACAGGTTGAAGAAATCCACCCCAAATATTCAAAATTCAACTATGTCTATTTAGCCAAGGTCAGTACGTTTGCATGCAAGTTCTCATTATTATAAAAACAGATCTACTGTATGATTCTCAACAAATTCATGATGAAGCCTGCTTTTTAAAAAATATATATTTCCTACAAAAAATAAATTATTGATTTTATTTTTGAAATGCTACTATTGATTTTCTTGACAGTGCTACAAAGACATTGGTCGGAGCTCTGAGGCCAGGAAGATGTGTGAAGCTGCATGTTTAATGGATACAGTATCCAAAGAGGTAGATTATCAGTAGTCTGTCATGTAATCACATTTAAACCTCTCGTTTTAGCATTGTACTTGTCTCTACTGACCATAGTAGTGCCTTGCGGTTTCCAGTTCCACATTGACCCGTCTTCAACGTTACTGTATAAATTGTTTATTGGAAGCTGGCCCCAGCTGAGCCTTTGTGTCTTTGCGTCAGATCTTTGTCCCGAAAATCCCCATGTCCTTCTGGCTTGCTGGCTAATCAGTGGAGATGTTAACTAGTACAGCTATTTCATACATTTTATACATTGAATTTTAACGCACTTTTCTTTTGTAGGATAAAGATGCACAACAGGAGCTGGACTCACTTTTTCCCTCTCTTGGAATCTAAAGACTATCTAGTTGCTGAGACCTTTGGAAAAAATGTTTCTGCCAAAAAGAGTCTTTCATTGTAATCATCGGATGTACTCTATTGCATCTCTCTGAATGTAACCTTTATTTAAAGCTCTTCATTCAATCTGAACAGGAGTCCACTCGGCATATAGGTCATAAATCATTAGTCAGCTTTGTATGGACCACATCACTGCACCTGGGTATGTGTTATTCACAACTGACGCAAGTATAAATCAATATAACACAGACGAGTCATGCCGGGGCACCATCCAACCTTGCCTAACATCTCTGTCACCAGGGTCACTAAAGAAATTTGCACCACATCTTTTATAATTTCAGGAGATTGATTTCTTTACACTCTACTCATACACTCGACTCAAAATCTACATTGTCCAGTAGCCATGTAGCCATTGTGAGCTAGAATATAAGGGGAAAAAACTATACATTTTCTACTGGTATGAATTTTAGCTTTGTTAACTTGGGGACCATGGACTTGAGACTGTCTCAGTCATTCCACCAATCCGGCAGTCTGAGCGTGGCAAACGCTTGCTTTCCTCACAGCAGAAATTCCTGTAAATGTCTGATAGTGTGTGTGACATAAACAGAGTGAGGGTTTCTCTTGGAATTCCAACTTTTGAGATTATTAAAAGGAGCACATTGCACAACACTCTTGTCACAGATGCTATGCATGGATACTGCTTCAGGATATCATGTTTCATAGTCCACCAACACTAATACGAAGTGTAGATGTTATGCCAATTCAGTCAATGGAAACACAACTAATGGCGGTGGACACGAAAGCAACCTCCAGAGTGCCATCTGATTAACCAGTTTAAATGCCTGGGCAAGATGCACACCATCCGCGTATGTCCGTCCAGATCCCTCGTCCAGTTGAAACGCTATATGGTTACTACCATTATGTCCTTCCCTGTCTGCATATAGCTGCTCACCCAATTTTTCATTTTCCTCCCTCGAAGATTTCCATTGAGTATTTAAAATATTTGAACTTTCAACGGCGTCTGACTTTTTTTGCCGGCCACAACTGATTTTGCCGTCGTGCTCTCATCCTCTAACATGATATCCGGTTTGCTGTATTCTATGTGAACATAGCATAATACTTTAATGGATTTCTGCTCTGCATCTGTCTGGATGACACTGCATTAAAAACCATTTGTCATTAGGCTGTGCCTAGAGTCAATCATATCATTAGCAGGTGATCATCAGAAAATAACACATGATGATGATTTCTCAGAATAAAGGAACATTATTGGTGTCAGCACAATTGGAACAACCCACCTGGATGCTAATTGACCAATGGTTTTGTTCCCACTTCAAAGATTTGGCTTTCTACATCAGGATAGTTTGATAGATTTGTAAAGATTTTTATAGGCTACTGGGTGAGTAGACTATGTATTTTTATACATTCCAGATTTTATGTTTTACCTCTTAAGAAATTTACATCGTATATTAAAGATTACCGTGTAGCAAATTTTCATCTGCACAATTGAATATGTACAATATATATGTATCATCATTGTTTTAATTTCTGGAATACTTATTACTTGTGGAACATTTGACAACATTTTTCAATGTGGTAATATATTTGAATGTATATCAGATTGGTAACATTAATATGCACATTGTGTACTAAGTGTTTGTACTTTGTGGAGAAACAAGACAATCTAAGAAATGTATAGAAAATATTGTACATTTGACATCTATCTAATCTGTAATAAATACAATACATTTATAGGGGTTTTACATTATAACAGGATTGTTCAGTTTTTAAATGTTATATATATATATATATATATAGCGCCCATGTTTTTTTTTTATCTTTATAAAACTTCAGGCTACTTTCTTTGTCCCAGTTCTATTTAGATTGTGGTGCTGCCATTATAGTTATATGGGTGCTGCATATTCAAATCAGATTACGATTCCCTGCAGTATTTTTGTCTATCTTGGCTGACTGGTAGAATAATCTTAATGGAGTCAATATTCCCTGTATATGTGTAAGTAATATTGACATGTTTATGCTGAAGCTACATTTATTTTGTTTGACTTGTAAAACTCATAATACTGGGCTGTCCAGTGTCCACACCTTACCACTGTTATAGTGGCACAACTGTTGACTCCCGACTCGTCAAAAACTGCATATTGGTCAAGGACCTATCTCGTCAGTTTTCTAAACGTTAGAAAGCCTTTGGCGTCATAGGATGAAGACTTGGGTACACCACCGGTTAATTTTTTAGCTATATGGGCATGCAATTTCACCGCAAATAGTAGCTCCTGGTTGTAGATAAATAATCAATATACAATCACGTTAAAATGTATTTACCTGAAATCATAAAATTAAAAAGTTTCAGTTAAATTTCGGTATAGGCTGTGTGTAGCCTATGATTTTAAGTAATTCAATTTTAACACGTCACGATTGTATATTGATTACTACCAAGCACAATAGTTTAATGTTCTAGAAGTGGGGGTGGGTGAACTTGCTCAAATGCTTTAGGCCTCTCAGTATAGTTTAATGTGTAGTTTGATCTAGGCTTGTTGTGCACTCCCAAACTGGGTTGGGTGTCTGATCAGCTGCATGTCTGCATGTTTTCCAGGAGGATGTTCTAGGAAGGCAAGATAAAATACTGTGCAGGAAAAAAACTAACTGGAATATGTAGCACTTCTGTCATCTGGCATGGCACGGAACAGTATAATCTCCGCATTAATGTAATATTCTGACATTGTAATTAGTCAATCAACATTCCCAAATACAGAATTGCCACCTGGGACCCTATTTTATATTTTAACCACCTGATTTAAAAAAAAAAAGCAGCCTGTAGATAATTTTTGGGAAATTTCCAGATATATTAAATTGTAAAATAATGTTCCTTTAGGCAATTGTAGCCTTTAATAATGTTCAGAATGAGCCAACCTCTTGTATTGTAATATGGGAAAATACAATGAAGTGCAAAATGGTGTAGGTGAAGCAAAAAGTTACAGGTGTTTTTATTTTATTTTATATATATTTTTTTTTTTTATTACGATGGTCAGATTGAACCACACTAACATTTTTGAAATGCAAATAATTATATGAATATATTCTGTCAACAGATTAAAATAATATTTCCAATACAAGTTGTTTTCATTTGTTAGAACATTTGTAGAACATTTTATGTCTCATTATAAAGGTTTAATATGAATTAAATGTTGCATCTTAATATACTGTATAAACATGGTTTATGATCACATATCTATATTGGTCTTATCAGGTCTGAGAGAAGTCAAATGTGATGATACAAAAATGAAATCCCATCATCATAATGTATTACATTGTAACCACACAGTGTTATTTCTTTCTATTGATTTTGAAAAAATTATCCAATCTCCAATTTGGATTTTTGAATCACAGGGATAATATTTGAGCCTAAACACAAATCAGTAAAATTATTTTTGTGGTGAGAAATAAATGTATCCTCCAGCAACCTTGACATTTTTTTGCAAAGCATTTCCATATTTCCTGTAAATGAAATTATTACCACATTATATTAGGAATAATTAAATTATTACGATTTTTTTTTCTTTCTTAATTTCCAAAGCTGGTCATCAGACCCATAAGTAGAAAGATGCAGGAAAAAGTAGTACTCTGCTGATTAAATCTTAACCGTGTCATCCTGTACAACCCAAACCCAGCTCACAATGATTTTTTAATGCAACATTAAATCTTGTCTGTATCTGCTTTAAAGATTGGGCTCAATTTTCTGTAAAGTAAATGCAATATGTAATGACAAATATGATAAACGCATCCAAGCTTGACACCACAATCTTGCACCTACAATTGTTTTTGTTTTTTTTTACAAACCCATAGACTTCATTACAGGTTTGTTTAGAACAACAGAAAGTATGGATGTTCCATGATAGTATGTTAACAATAGGCCCTAATTAGCTCTTAAAACTTATTTTCTACACAATTGCAGGAACCACTGTGCACTATATTGTCTGAAAATTCCTCAGATACACTGTTATAGCACCCAAGACCCACACATTTCTGCTAAAAGGTAGAGTCAATAAGATGATACACTTTTTGTAAAATTCAGCCGAGGTCAAGTCAAGTCAAGGTCTGCTAGCTTGCCTATTGTCTTACTTAAAGAATAATCTGGCGGTTCCCTGGATTTGTAAATATGAACGCAAAGTTATGCATATTGCACCCTATGGCATTGACAGGAGAGGTGTTTTTTATTTGATAAGAGTTCAAAAATAACAAGCTTTCTCCAGAATTACTGACTACCATAGAAGTCCCTATTTTTAAGCGCAGGGTCTAAAGCGCATGGTTGTGTTTTGTGTCGTAACATACGATAAACCAATCCGAGTTTCATCTCCCATTCCCTTAAAAATCCAGGTGTGCTTGCATCATAAATGGATTGATATTATACAGGAGGGTTTGTGAAAGCGGGGCAGACCATCTAGGCAATGGCGAGATTACTAAAATACGTTTAGGTTACACGCTAATGATATTTCACATTGTGTATTCTATTAAATTTGAATCCTTTGCATGTTTGTGCGCTCCTGCACATCCCTATATGTGTAACAAGCAGAGTGTTGTCCGCCTGCCATAGGCAATACTATATTGATAATGCACCTCGCGCTGACTTTAGACCAGATTTTTGCTGGTCAATCGCGCAATCACATTCAGCTGCCTCCAGATAACAATGCGTCAGCAATGCGCTAGAGCACACCTCATGTTTAGACCAACACACCCACCGGCGCTCAAATGGGTGCAAGTGCATTTGCTATTTAGACAACGTTGGGCGTTGGACGGGGAAATGACAACTGCGTCGGTCTGAAATAAGAAAAGACACCTCGCGTTCCTGCTTTGTGCTTGATGTAACTCTCCTGAAAAGTGGGGAGAGTAGTAGAGAATATCGTGAGCCTATATAACTGTAGGGGAGCAGTAGGGAGTAATTCACATTTCAGATGCAATAGATCAGAGTCCCTTTACGTTGGGTTAGACTGACATATAATTAAAAAATTTAATTTGTAAGGCAAAGAATTTTGAGAAATTCATTATTTGAAAATTTTAAATTATTCTTCGTTGTACCAAACCAACAGAGGATAATACATTGACTCAGTTAGCTAGATCATTTAAATATAGACAATATTATGCATGTGCAATGTATTATAAAAAATTTACATGAGAATCTTTCTCATGTCAATGCCATTTTTCGTATTCACAAAGTATATTTGCGAAACATAATTAAAGTGCCTGAGAGATTAGCTTATAAATATATTCAGAACTCTTCAGCTGATACCTGAGGGTGCATATAGATTCTTCACTGTTTTGACCTTTACACTTATTGTATTATGCAGTTTCTATTAGTTCTATTCCAGTTCTATCTGACCTGACCTCACCCATCTACATCTGGATGTGTTAGTTTATCATAGGTGTAGTTCTGTGTGCAGGCCTCCTCCAGAAGGACCATATTGTCCCGCAGAGACACCGCTATGTAGAAGGGATGGGGTTTCAACGTCAGGCCATACGTGTAGTCCATGGTAGGTGGCTTGGATGGGTCTGAGGTGATGTTGCACTGGTGCACCACCAAGGATGTGAAGAGGAACAGCTGCATTTTTGACAGATCTTCTCCAATGCATCGTCTCTTGCCCAGTGAGAAGATGAGGACCGTGCTGGTCAGGTCCTTGTTCAGCACCCCCTCTTTGTCCAGGAAGCGCTGGGGATCAAATAAGTCCGGCTCTGTCCAAATGGCTGGGTCCCTGTTGATGGACCACTGGTTGATGAAGATGACTGTGTTTTTGGGTATGGAGTAGCCCATGAAAGAGGTGTCCATGGTGGTACTGTGTGGAATGGTTAGCGGTAAAAAGCTGGTGAAACGCATCACCTCATAGATGAAGGCCATGACGTATGGAAGCCGCTGTTGGTCCTCGATGGTGGGCAGCTGGCTGCGTCCGACCACCCTGTCCACTTCCTGCTGGAGACGCAGCTGTATTTCAGGAAACCTGCATTTAAAGACGGGACTTAACATTTCAGTTGGAAAGACACAGTGTGTCATATATGGACAGTCTAGGTCTAGATAGTTAGGTGCTTTTCCCAAAGTTGTTGTTTCCTAAGTATGGATTTAAGTTAAAATGGTACAACTGAAAAATGTTCTTGAAAAACATATAGGGCTGGTTTGCCAGACATGGATTAAGCCTGGTCCTACCTAAGAACTTTTTTCAATGGAGATCTTCATAGAATTTTTGTTTTAGTCTTGGGCTAGGCTTAATCCATGTTTGTGAAACCGGACAATGTAGGCTTTAGTTATTTGGAAGAAGTTGGCAACCATGGTGTGGTTGGATAGAAGCATAGTTCCTTGATACAGAAGTTCCTTCTGAATTCAATATACATAAGGCTGACTGATTAGTGTACAACAAATAAATGACAACGCAATGTGTTTAATGATTGGGAATCATTAAAGAATAATATTTTTCTGGAGAATCTGTTAACACTTGCTGACAAGCAGTTTAGGTGTGTTATTTATGAGGGTATTGTCCAATGACTATTCAATTTCCATATCTTGTGGCAGTATACAATACACTATTGTAAATAATAATAGGAGAAGAAACACTTAGCCTTACATAAACAAATAAATCCTAGGTAACTTTATATAAAATGCTTGTCTAAAACATTTTGGAGGGCCAATTTCAGGGGCTCCATTCCAGGCCCTTTCAATTGTGAATTGGCCACCCATTCTGCACTATTCTGCCCCTGACCTGACAGATAAAATGTAAGCTATTTGTCTGTGTTGCTACTCCAAAAGATACTATTCACAATTTGAAGGCTGATATAAATTATGCAATAAAGCTATAAAGATTTGAAGTTAACATAATATATAGCTTTTATGCCAAAATGAATTTGGTATTTCTCTATCCAAAATGGCCTATATGCTATAAGGTGCCAAAGAGCAGTGAAAGAGTAGGCTAGGCTGCTAAATTATGTAACAAGTGTAGCCTATGAGTTCATTTAAGTTCACAACATGGGTGTGGTGCTCATAGCTTTTTATGAATCAGAATATTTTTTTGTAATCTTCCCACATTGTCATTTCTTGCCCATATGATTTGTTTCACCCATGCAAACTAACTGTTAAACTATACATATACAGACCAGTCCTAGAGAATATATAAAATCAAGTAATCACAAGTATGTAAGGAATGCAAGTAGAGTGTAAATATGGTTACCTGATAAGCATTAAGATGATCCATTGAAGTGCAGTGGACAGTGTGTCTTGGCTCGCTCCAAAAATATCACCCACAGTGGGGACTACATAGTCCTTACAAACACTTGAGGTGGTGTCTCTTGGGTGGTCTAACGCCAGTATCAAAGCATCTGTTATGTCCCGAATTATACTGGACTGGATTGTTTTCCTATGGTCAACAACCTTATCTCTAATAAACATGCTGAACTCGAGATTTAGATTTTTGAAATTGTCAAATATTGTTTTTATAGGGTTGGGGAAGTATTGTAACCACGGCATTACGTCCACTATACTTCCAGCACCTACCGTTTTTGTGAACTGGTCGTTTCTTCCTAACATTTGGCGAAACTCCTCGTCCTCGTAAGAGAATCTGTTCCCGAAGCAAACTGCGCTCATGATATTGGCTGTCGATACTATAAGGTCCGACATCGGCTGAAAATATTTGTTTTCTTCAGTTTTTGTCAGAAGCAGGTCAAAAAGTTCTCTCATCTCACATAAAACGTGGTGTTGGAATGTCTTTTTCGTGTGAAGGTTCCCGGTTGAAAACATGCGCACGGTGGACTGCACCAGTTTCCGATGCACCTTCCACGATTCATTGACGTTCCCAAAAGCGAGACTGTCCCCGTTGGAAATGTACTTGAAAGACGTAAAGTCCGGTCTGCCGGCGAATACAGGACCCTGTTTAACCAGTGCATTTCTAATCGAGTCTCCATTCAGCACCACTATATTCCGGCAGCCCAATCTGATTTGGAATACGTTTCCATATTCTTTTGCCATGCGCATAAAATAGATGTGCGGTTTATTACCAAGCTGCGCGGCATTTCCGATAATCGGCCAGGCGAAAGGTCCGGGCGGACCCTGACGGCATCTCCGCAACCAACAACAGCACAGACTGAGAGACCCGAGGAAAACCAGAGACAATAGCAATATTGTCCGTGGGGATGACCGGATTATTTCCTCCAATGTAACGTTCATCGTGAGTCCTACATGGACGAAATTGAAGGGTACAAATAAATGTAGGATCCATGCCATTTTTATGAATGCTAAATATAATAATAATAATAATAATAATAATCAAATATTTTTATACCTGTCTGTCAGCCCTGGTATATTCGGTGATATCAGATATCTGTTGTTGTTGCATTTCAGATAGGCTACATTTCTCCATTTAACAATATAGCCATTATAATTCTCATTCATCAGATCATGCTTAAAGGCATATAGGCTAAGAACACAACATGCTTAAATTCGAGAACATTGCATCAAGTCAGGTCATTTATCCTGACTGCACCATCACGGCTCACGCGCGTCATGTGTTGCAGTGGGTGGGTTGAATATAGTCGGTAACCCCCCGCCCAGCGCGCGCACACACACACACACACACACACACCTCCACTCTGTCCTCAAACCCTTATTTTCCCTCCTAGGGGTAATGTAAGTGCGTATATCCTTCCTTGCATTACGGTCGAGGTTACCATATATGTATAGGCTATAGTTTAATGTAGCCTATAATACTGTCACGCTGCATAGGCTGCGGGATCATGAACAGACTTGTTCAGCCCTGGACATTTTTAAAGCTTGTGAGGTAATACGGCTAACTCCGCTAACGCTAATATTGCAGCCAATTTTAAACTGAAAAAAAAAAGTTTTTCTTAATGAGAATTTGAAAATCCACTGTCTATTGACTGTGGATTATTATTATTATTATTATTATTGCTATATTATTATTTTATATATTATTTTATTATTCATTATTTATTGTAAAAAGTACATTTACCAACCATTCATGAGTAGGCCTTAGAGAGCTTAATTCATACATTGTCCTTAAGGCTATTGCACATTTGAATATAATTAAAAGTAGCCTAAATGATAGGTTGTTTTTTATGTTTTGCTAATTATATGACATGTTTTTTATGTAATTTACTGTAGCCATATGCCTTTTATAAAAGATACTGTCTACTGGATGATTAGACCATAAATATTGAAAACATGGGTCAGTTGTAACACTTCCACTTTCTCCACCAATCAGGAACACAGGAACACACACATGCCCAATTGAGTCCTTATTGCACATGTGGGGAAGTAGCAGTCCCAGGCAGACAGACAATTTTAGAAAGAAAGTATTATTATGATGTATGAAAGTGTTTTTTTATTTATTTATTTATATATATATAAATATATCTAATAATAATAATATATATATATATATATTATTGAATTTTAGCAAATAAAACTTAAATCATGTTTATTGTGTGTATCTTTGATGCAAGTTGTTGCTAACACTTTACCTCATACAGTAACTACAGCAGACTGGGTTAGTTGTAACAACACAAGTCTGGGTTTGTTGTAACACAAATATTAATGTTACAGAATTATAACCAAGCAAAACTTAATTTGTATATATTTTCATTGAATTTCAGTAGATCTATGTCTAGGTCTTGGAAGAGAGACAGGCTGAAATTTGTTTAACTATTTATGTTTGTAAAACATTACAAAACAACAAAGAAATATGTAATGTGACTGACATTGCAGACATATACACACATACACAAATCACTGTATTAGTTTATTATTAATATGCATTATGCATTCTGTCACCACCAGTGTTGGGCAAGTTACTCAGGAATTGTAATCAATTATTATTTACTTATTACTCCTTCCAAGAGTAATTATATTACTTTACTTATACTGGGTATTAAAAGTAATGAGTTATATTCTAGTTACTATATTACTTTCACAATCACTCTGGATGGAGCCTCATATCTGAATAGAGAAAATCAATAGTTATGCCTGCACGGTCATGCATGTAATTTACAAGGAACAATGTCTGAAAAGGGCCTAACAGACAATACATTAAAACAGACAGTCGTGTTGGTAAGTTTCTCAACAAATTCCATAAGTCCGACTTTGTCATTGAGTTACATAGTTGGCCATTGTGCACGTCAATCAAAACACCTATTCTGCTGTCAACTACGCAGATCTTGACGCAGTAGCCAGCACTGTGTCCCAGCCTTTATGTAGGAAAGGCTGGCTCTGCTAGATTAATTCTAACCTGACACGGCAGATGTTTTATTTTTTTTGTTACACTAAGCATTGTGTACACACGACCTCTGGTAATCCGTCCATTAAAACAGTTTGAAAAGGGGAGGTACTTTCAATAAATACATGGCAGGTGATTGGACGAACCTGTGAACCAGTGGAGCCAGTTGTTAGGCCATATCAACTGTTGCTGAAGCAATTCGGGAGCAGAGTGACAACATACTTTCTCTTGAGAAAAGCCTTTAGTGTCGTTCTTTCCTCTTATACTACATTTTAATAAAACCGGTGCAGTTTTATTACTAAACTAATACAGCATCGTTAACCACTTTAGGAACAGCCATTGCTGTTTTTGAGTTGCTTTTCACTTTAAGCACACCTAAATCACGCCTGTAGCTATTAGTACAACGCTGATGGTCAAGACAATTGTTGTCCTGTCAAGCCCAATGATGTAAAGCTCTCAAGACTTATTGCTATGACAAATCCAAACTTCAGTTAGACTTCGCCACTAGGTCAATTCAACCGTAGGAAAAAAAATATTAATAATAATATTTCAAACATTTAGAAGGATTTGTTTTCTTCATCCCTGTATCGTGTGAACTGCATTGATGCTTGAACTACTACATTTATCGGTAGCCTTGTGAAGCTGACCCATCTTAACCTTGCAAGCTCCAATTATTTTTTGCCTCAAGAAATCAGTCTGCAACCCTCATTTCAAGAAGTGTTTGTTATAAAGGTGATGCAAATACATTTCAGTCAAACTTCCTTACATACAATTGGACCACCTACCTTCATCTCACCCAATCAGTATGGCTAAAATCAGTCAGAGCGCCAATGGAAACTGAAAGGCATGACGAACCCTGATGCCTTCATCTTAAACACTTCAACTAGTCTCAGCCTCAAAAGTAGGCCTATGGCTCCGTAATTTCCGGTGCAACGATAGCGCAGTGATTTATTTACTAATTTTAAATGTTCAATTTATTTTAATCAGTAACCATAGCCTACTAATGTTACAGATTTTTTACAGATGATTTAAAATACCTGTAAAACGAAAAACCCTTTGCATTGAGGGGTTCCAGACTGATACTGATATTGCAAAAATAAAATTGAAGCTTGCAAAATCATTTGGGTGTCACAAAGCTATGTTATAGTTAGGGGTCAAAAGCATAGGGATATTTTTGAAGACTATAAAATTGCATGTTATAATGACCTCAATATCATCCAAAACCACAGAAAGAAATGGGCATAAAATGTTGATCAAGAATATGTTGTATACAGCTAACACAGCCTGGGGTCAAATTAACCCCAAGGAACACCGATGCATACAAAATGTGTACAGGACTTTGAAAACATATAGTCATATACATTTTAACCCATCTTAACCCAGTTGTCCCCATACAATTAGGAATTGACCCCAAATATAATAATGGAATATATGGTTTTTAAGCGTTGTAGGCAGTTAAGTGTTGAATATAAATCCTTCAATATTAAATTTTTGTCATTAATTTTGTAACATTTTACCCCAGGGTCAATCATAATAGCCTATCACATAGCATTTTACAACTAACCAACTAACCCAGACTATGGGGTGAATGAACATTTCACTCCTTGTGTTTGAGACTAAACCATACATTTTCTGCTTGTGTTGTAGATAATAGCACATGCACATGCATCAAGCATGCTGGCTTAAAAGCGCTCGAAGATTCAGACAGACTGGTAAAAATAAAATGTTAGGGCTACAACTATCCCTGGTCTCCCCAATGTTCATGTGTTTTTTTTTATATATTTTTTTGTTTTTTGTTTATATTTTGCAGCCTATGCTGGCATATAAGACTACTGTTTTTTTAACTGTATTTTGGTTTCAGTATTAGGCTAACTATTAAGGCTAGTAGTAGCCTATTTAGATAAGTCTACAGTATTTATTTAAATTAGAGTAAGGATATGTCTATTTTATGCTCTGTAGTTTATAGGCTGCATTTCTGTATCAAACCA
This sequence comes from Typhlichthys subterraneus, assembly GCA_027564835.1. NCBI lineage: Eukaryota > Metazoa > Chordata > Actinopteri > Percopsiformes > Amblyopsidae > Typhlichthys > Typhlichthys subterraneus. The sequence continues at coordinate 18,788 of JAODUH010035396.1, forward strand.
CAAGTAGGCCCAGTAGCCTAGGCAGACATCATGTTGTTGTAACACATGTTGTCTCATTAATGTCCTTATCAGCAAACATTTAAATAATTTAAAAAACAAATCAATATCTTTAAATATTTTAAATTAATCTTCCAAAACAAACAGGTCTACATGTATAGGTTTACACACAGGCTTAAAGCTTAAAGCTACTATAAATATATTTATTTAAACAGAAGGAAATATTTAATGGGAATGCCACATAAAAAGGGTTTGCCAGTTGAAAATCTTTCTTATTTTGGCTTTGAAATGGTAAACAAGAGTAATTAATCCCATCCATAGTATTAATAGTCATTTCTGAGGGACTGGCTCAGATTTCAGTACCACGGACAGCGCATAAATGAAATAGTCAATGATGAGGTGTGACCTTCAATGGCTTTCCTGTTAATGTATTTTCACATCAACCATGAATTGATAGGCTATAGGCTAAGGGCATTATGAAGTATTTTTTTCTGCACAATTGGTTCACATTTGATTTAAATGCATGTTAACCCTTTCTTAGGCTACACTATTTTGTCAGACTGGCTTTATGTCTTTAAAATCAATAGACTGCTGTTAGACTATTTCTTGTGAGGATAAATAGGCTATAGGCTATTCTGGCTAAATACTATGTCTAGTGCAGTCGAATATAGACCAAGGCTCAAATTACATTTTGACACTGCCTCTCCGGGAACTATCACCTTATCGTGGTGGAGAGGTTTGTGTGTCCATATGATCCTGAGAGTTGTGTTGTCTGGAGCCTTGTGCTCCTGGTAGGTTCTCCCAAGGCAAAGATGTCTCAGGGGAGGGGCCAGACAAAGAATGGTTCAGAAGACCCTGCATGGAAAATCAAATAAGAAGAGAAGTTACCCTGCCCGGAGGAAGCCCAGGAGCCAAGCCCAGAGGGAGGGTTTGCTGGCAAGCGCATGGTGGCTGGGTTTGCCATGGGGGCCCAGCCGGGCACAGCCAGAAAAAGCAACGTGGCACCCTCCCCTCCATCCTTTGGATGGACCCACCACTCATGGGAGGAACCCTGGGGGTCGGATGCGCTGTCATATTGGTGGCAGCGAAGGTCAGGGGCCTCGACGGACAAGACCCGGGCAGCAGAGGCTGGCTCTGGGGACGTGGAACGTCACCTCGCTGTGGGGGAATGAGCCAGAACTTGTGCGGGAGGTGTAGCACTACCATTTAGAGCTGGTGGGGCTTACCTCTACGCACAGTCTTGGTTCTGGAACTGTATTGATAGGGGATGGACTTTATTTTACTCTGGAGTTGCCCAGGGTGTGAGGTGCCGGGCGGGTGTGGGGATACTCACAAGTGCCCGGCTGATCGGCGCTATGTTGGAGTTTACCCTGGTAGACGAGAGGGTCTGCGCCTACGGATTGTGGGGGGAAAAACTCTGACTGTTGTCAGTGCAAATGCACCGAACAGCAGTTCTAAGTTTTCCTAGAGACCCTGAATGGAGTCCTGTATGGGGCTCCAGTAGGAGACTTCATAGTTCTACTGGGAGACTTTAGTGGGAAATGTTGGCAGGAGTGATTGGGACCTGAGCGGGCATTTGATATTAGACTTCTTCAGTCATAGATTGTCTATAACAAACACCATGTTCGAACATAAATATTCTCATAAGTGTACGTGTTACCAGAGCACCCTAGGCTGAAGGTTGATAATCAATTTTGTGATCTGATCTGAGGCTGCATGTTTTGGACACTCGGGTGAAGAGAGGGGCAGAGCTGTCAACTGATCACCATCTGGTGGTGAGTTGGGTCAAGGGGTGGGGGAAGACTCTAGACAGACCTGTTCAGCCCAAACGGGTAGTGCGGGTGAACTGGGAATATCTGGAGGAGGCCCCTGCCCATGAGATCTTCAACTCACACCTTCGGCGGAGATTCTCTTGCATCCATGTGGAGATTGGGGACATTTAATCTGAGTGGGCAATGTGCAAAGCTTCCATTGCTGAAGCTGCAGCGGAGAGCTGTGATCTCAAGGTCTTAGGTGCCTCAAGGGGTGGTAACCCTTGAACATCGCGGTACACACCGGTGGTCAGGGAAGCCATCCTACTGAAGAAGGAGGCCTTCCAGGATATGTTATCGCAGAGGACTCCGGAGGTGTTTGCAAGGTACCAATGGGCATGAAGGACTGCAGCCACTGCTGTGAAAGAGGCAAAACAGCGGGTGTGGGAAAAGTTCAGAGAAGACACGGAGAAGGACTTTTGGTCGGCATCAATGTGTTTCTGGAAAACCATCCGCCAACTCAGGAGTGGGAAACGGGGAACCATCCCAGCTGTGCACAGTAAGGATGGGACGCTGTTGACCTCAACTGAGAAGGTAAGACGGTGAAAGGAACACTTTGAGGAACTCCTGAATCCAACTAACACGATTTCTTTTGTAGAGGCAGAGCTGGAGGCTGATGGAGGATTATCATCAATTACCGTGGTGGAAGACACTGAGGTAGTCAAACAAGTACGCAGTGACAAAGCCCTGGGGATTGATGAGATCTGTCCAGAAATGCTTAAAGCTCTGGGTGTGGAGGGGATGTCTTGGATGAGACACCTCTTTAACATTGTATGGAAGTCTGGGACAGTGCCCAAGGAGTGGCAGACCGGGGTGGTGGTGTTCACTGGTCCCCCTTGTTCAAAAAGGGGGACCAGTGAGTATATGCGAATTATAGGGGTATCACACTCCTTAGCCTCCCTGTTAAAGTCTACTCTAAGGTGCTGGAAAAGAGGGTTCGGCCAATAGTTGAACCTCAGATTGAAGAAGAACAATGCGATTTCCGTCCTGGTCGTGGAACAACGGACCAGCTCTATACATTTACATTTACATTTACGGCATTTGGCAGACGCTTTTATCCAAAGCGACTTATATGTAGTACATTTGTCAGTAGTTGGAC
>JAODUH010035417.1:0-20000 GCA_027564835.1 Typhlichthys subterraneus
TAGTAGTCTCGTAGGCTAGGAGAGGCATTGAAGTTGGAAGTGTAAAACAAAGGCAATTCTGGTTACAGTATCCCCCATTTCTCCTGATAAACCACTAAGCACTATATTGACAATATTATAAACTTGAAAACATACATATAATTGATATCAAATCTAAATAATCGATTTAGAAACAGGTACTACAATGACCGGAAACTACATTGAAGGAATTTGGCTAACGTTACGTATAGTACTGTTTGGCCAAAAAATATATAATTTTCAAACGCATTTCTTGTTCCTGCTTGTTCCGTTATGAATGGAAACAGGAATTATACTCACGTACACGGACCGATTTGTATAAGGACTTTGTTTTATACGTGAGACTTGCTCAGATCTCTGCTCACCTGGTGGCTCTTCTGGCACTGGGCTGCAGTTGGGATTGTAGGCAGGGACATTACCATCAGGCAGCGACTGTGGCAAGCAGGTGTGACAGTACCACAAGGCATGGACACGGGAGTTGAGGATAAACAGATGGCTGCTGTAAAAATATAAAAAAATAAAAATCACACACCCAATAATTTAATGCATTTTAAAACACGTAGTCAAAGCATTAACCTCAAGCATAAAGCAACGACATTTACTTACGCAGTTTCATAATTCCGTTAGTAGAATCCACACCATTTATTTAAAAAAAAGTAGAAAATACTGATATATTTTGCAAAGGCTTTAAGCTGCAAGTACTTTTTACAAAAATCTTCTGCCAATGCTCAATATTGTTAAACAGAAGACTGGCAAATGCGGATACACTCAGGTTTTGCAATGGCAACAGTTACCATGGGAATCAAGTTACCATAGGCTACTCTATGCCCCACCACTTCACTAAGAGAAAGCTGGAGTGTGGTCATGCACCACTGCACTTAAAAACAGTTATTTAGCCTGTGACCAGACAGACTGATACATAATGTACAAATGCATTGAACATTACAGCACAGCTTCAAACTAAAACATTTTATTATAAATTGCACAAGCAAACATTTGATCAAACAGGTCCAAATAGTAAAACATTATTGGGGTGTAATTTAAAAGGAATTCCAATGAATAAAGTGCAAAGATATCCTTTAGGCCAAATATTTGGATGATAGCATGTCTTGTCACACCAGTTAGTTCCATCGGTTAGTTCGTGCAGTTCTTAATATTTTGGGGTGTTTCACATTCCAAACATCTCATGATTCTCCAACAGCCAGGCATGATATTTGTTTAACATGTGATCTTGAGGTGTCACCTTTAACAAATAGATAAGATCAGTTGTGTTTACAGTGTTTACATGAATGAACATTGTACTTTAGCACAAAGCACAAAAATATTATGTTAGCTTATACGGTACCTGTTTCCACTCTCCCAGACAAAAGATCCGGAAGGAGTCATTGCCATACTTCCCAATACCATGCAGTTCAATAGGGTAGCGCCATTGTTTACTTAAAAACTCATCTGTATAGAGCAAACATGAACATTAAGATTTGTATAACTGTTCACAATGATATTTCAATACATGCTGATTAGAAGTTATTGGTTTACTTTTACCCTGTTACTATTATAATTGGTGCTATACATAATTGCACTGCAAGCCAAGTATTACAGTGCATCTCTGATCATTTCAATCCTGTTGTTTTTACCCAGTAGGTAAACATACTGTACAAAGTATAAACAGCAAACAAGTACATTCACCTGAGAAGCGAATTATTATTTTGGCTCTGACTTCATACAAGCCAAGTGGCTTAAGAAGTTCAGACATCGGCTTCCAGTCCGCGTGGCGGGTCAACTCAGCAGATGGGTAGCTCTCAAAGAACTGCCACAACACTGGGATGGCCATCTTTCCTAATGTACACCAATAAAAATAATTACATTGTTATAAAACATTTAATCACTGAAGCTTTGACAAAAACCTCTGTGTTGTGGAATGCACAACCTCACCACTAGTTTTATTCAAAAAGATGGTAGCAACCAGGAGCTTCCAAGGATCATGGAACAGGGTTTCCTGTACCAGGTTGAAAGGAGAGCGAGGAGGGGTCCACTTTTTCAACGCCTTCCTTCTTGGGGGGCTTAAGTCTGTATTAGATGATAAAAAAGTTTCCTAAAACACACTCTCAAAACTAAATTTTTTAGAAAGCTTTACAAAGATACAACAACAATAACAACCAACATTTAAACATTAGCCTACCGTCTTTCATAGACCTCCTGCTGAAATATGGACTTGTCTTTCTCTTGTCTCCCAAAAGTTTAGACTCTGGACAGAGAGACACACAGACAGAGTACATATTATGATGATTGTATGTATGGTGACATTGTTTTAGGACGGCTGTGTGCATACCATACATACTATTCTGTGAATCTCTCACTGGGGATGAGGGTTCCTCTCCTGCGGCGCACTCACTCACTTTTTTGTCACTTTCTTCCAGAATGTTTTTCTCCTCTTCATCTTGTTTCATTTCCTCCTCCTCATCCTCGCTCTCTGTGGCCAGCTGAGTAAGGAGAGTTGGGGCAAGGGGCTGGCAAGCAGGCTGTGCACCCTGGTGACCAGCCACAGTGTTCTGTGGAGCAGCTACAGCGGTCAGTCTTAGCAGTCGCTCCCGCAACAGACCCATCCTCTGTGGGCTCTTCTCCAGTTTCACATTCTCCACGGTCTGTATGCAGGGCTTTGAAGTACTGCTGATGACGTCATCTGCATTTCTATCAATCGTCTGGACAGTGTCTTCTATATTTAAGTTAGAAATGTTATCAGTACCGTTTTGCCTCTTTACATTTTCCTCTGACACATTCGTTTCGGTTGAAAAGGTTTGATATGATGATTCTGTTCTATGTGATTTTTGCACTCTCTCTGTTTGCTTGCAGGATATTTTAGCTTCATGAGGAGGTGCACTCTTTATCTCTGTACCATCTTTCATACTTTTCCGCTTATTTACTTTGCCTTTCTTTCTGCTCCTCTGTTTGTCATCAGATGAAGTAATTGCTGGAGATGTGACGTTTGCACTTTGAGAGGCACTGAAGTTGAAGTGATCTATGTCTAAATCCCGTTCTCCATCTTTGAGAAGGAACGCTTGCAGAGATGTTCTGGATCTGAAAGTCTGCCCCTGTGGACTTCAACGACAAAGTAATGTTACCACGATATTCATCTCATTGCAGCAGCTATGATTTTAGACATGTGAGCTATTAATACATTTGGGTTTCCATAACTTTCTTTTTAGTTTTAAGTTACCTTTTAATGTAGACATCCATTTTGCCCGCTGTCTTTCCAGCTTGTCGCTGCTTCACCACTCTAGTCCAGCCAGGAGGCATGCTAGGGGTGTGGCACAAAACACTCTTGTCCTTGGGAGAGGGACACTGACTATTTATACATTCTTTATTTTCACGACAATGGATGTCCAACGGATTATCCGTTCCCGGGACAGAGAGATTCATTTGGCTGGTGCTCCAAATGCTCACTGTCAAGTAGCTGCACTTCCTGTGTTCATTCCAATAACAGCACTCCTTTTAGTTTCAGTCTACCTAGAATTAACATTTTATAAAATACAGTATCGTTAAGTTATTTGGTACTACTTTATAACACTATATACAATAGTGTAATATACTCTTTCTATGATTTCGTGCATCGCGACAAGAAATTATGTGGAGGTTACAGTAGTCTACTTAACTGATATACCGGTACATCAACTTCAGTCTCTCTTTCTTTCTCGGTTTAGGATCTATGTCAAAAATTGATGGTAGAATTGCTAATTCTTGATCATTATCATATCTAGCCTGACTAATGGAGTGTATGTGGCCCACACACCACAACACAACACACGTGTGACGTTAAAAGAAGCGCACAGGAAGTAGTACATCGGAGTCTGCGCAGTTGAAGCGAGACAATAAAACGGACCCCTTAAGAAAATTGAACAACCTGTTGAAAAACGAACAGTTTTCACTATTTTAGTTGAGCGGAAGAATGAGAGCCGTCCCTGCCTGGATAGACAAAGTTCATGATCGTGACAAAGTCGAACAGTGGTAAGGTGCGAGGTTATAGAGTAATGTAATTTCAGATGTTGGGCCTGACTCTGGGATGCGGTTAGCAACGGCGGTTGCTATGTAAACTAGTATCAGCTAGCAAATGTACACCAACATTTGTTGTACATTTGACACGGTAACACATTACACACTTTTGAAATAATGTATGGAGCATACATTATTTATTACATGTGTTCCTTCACATGCATTCATTTTTTGTATGTAAGACAAGCCTACTTGTACACTTCATGTGGAATTATTAGCTTGCTACCGTAGCTAACATCACTACCGTACGGTACCGTACTGGGTACTATAAGTCATACTTGCTTTACCCATAGTACTATACGGTACTACTATACCGGTACTTTCAAACGCAGGAAGCTTTATATATACTTAGGCGAATGTTATCCGTTGCATTTGAAGTGAAAGTTTAAGTCAACATGGTATGTTTAATTCTTACCTGTCATAACTGTATCATTATCTCTTCCAGTATTTATGACCTTGCCTTTAAGCCAGATGGAAGCCAACTAATAGTTGCTGCAGGATATCGTGTTTTGGTATGCTTGGTTTATATTATTATCATCATATGTATGCTATTGTATCATGTATATTACTGATGTATTGTTGTATTATGTTACATGTTATTAATGCTTTGTTGCAGGTGTATGACACATCAGATGGGACACTTATTCAGCCACTCAAAGGACACAAAGACACGGTTTACTGTGTAGCCTATGCTAAAGACGGTATTTGCCTGTCTCCTCCGTTTCATACTGCAGATACTGTATCTGTAAAGTATACCTTTGAGTAAACTGCTGCATGTTCTCTGTAGGTAAACGATTTGCTTCAGGATCTGCAGACAAAAGCATCATCATCTGGACATCTAAGTTGGAGGGCATTTTGAAATACACGTAGGTTTTTACCGGTGCCATGTAAAGAGAGAGTTGCGTCATCTCCGTTCACTCCAATGGACCGTTTTTTCACAGCAACAGATCCTCAAAATAGTTCCCGGAAGTTAGCCTAAATACTAAAAGTACACTATAAATTATATTTTAAATGTAAATCGGAGCATTTATTGAGTACAAATTACCAAAAAATGAAGTTATATATCTGTATATACATGTTCAAATTGCCCACCAAGCACTTCCAGGAACTATGTGTTAGGTAGCCTCCTCTGTGTTATTATATAGTTCTATGTGTATATGTTTGCAGCCATAATGACTCTATCCAGTGTGTTGCCTACAACCCTGTCACACACCAGCTTGCCTCCTGCTCCTCAGGGGACTTTGGTGAGTTTGATGACTTTATGTTAATCTAAAAAGTTATAGAAATATATTACAAAGCATTATTTTGTTGTGGAACACCAAACTGATGTGTAAGTTCTCTTTATTTGTATTTTTTTTAATAAACAAAACAAAACAATAAATACATGTATACAATTGTTTATCTCTGCTAATATTCTTTGATTTTTTTTTCTAGGTTTGTGGTCCCCTGAGCAAAAATCTGTATCTAAACATAAAGTCAGTAGCAAGATTACATGTTGTGGGTAGGTAAATATAAGCAAGCAGTGTTTTTAATAGTTGATCATGCATATGTATTGTTATAATGAAGAATTTAATTTGATTGCAGGTGGACAAATGATGGCCAATATCTAGCCCTGGGCATGATGAACGGGGTGGTCAGCATCCGTAACAAAAGTGGAGAGGAAAAAGTCAAGATAGAGCGTCCAGGAAACTCCTCCTCTCCCATCTGGTCCATAGCCTGGAACCCCTCAAAGTAAGTCTAAGCATTAAGCAAGACTAGAAAAACTACACCATATCAATAAACCCTCTTATTATAAGGAGCCATAACCTGATTTCTGTTTGCATGTTTTTATTAATCCATTATTAATCCATATTAATATTTTCATTTTCATATTCATACTCTGAATGTTTGATTACATTTGTGGGGGGAATCAAGGGTCTCTTGACCCAGGCTAGCCATGATTTTGGTTCGAACATTAACATGCTTACAGAATCTTAGTATTGTCAGTGTAATATCCAGATATGGCCAACATATGGCAGTATTAAACCAGGCTTGCAGAAGACATTGCTGTAGATGAGGGCCACTTCGGGCATCTGTGCTTGTCTGATGCCCCCTACAGCTAGAACATGAGTTGTAACCATATAAGTAACATTATTTATTGATATATTAATGTTCTGGTAATTATAAGAGATACATCTTTGGATTGGACTGCTATCTTTACTATTTTCTCAAGATTTCTGTTAGTTATTGTGGTAGTGATCCAAGTCCAGGTTTTCCTGACTACTCTTTCCACACAATAGTTTTTTTAGTCTTCTGCAACGGACACCAAAAATAATGTTTATTTACCAGGGATGATCACAATGACATTCTGGCTGTGGCAGATTGGGGTCAGAAGCTGTCCTTTTATCAACTTAGTGGAAAACAGGTGAGTGTGTATATCAAATGTAGAACTGTGTATAACACCGAAGTCCCACACTGTTTATTCTCCAATTGCCAGAGAATATCTGCAACATGATGACTGCTATTCTATCTGCTTTGCCTTCAATATGGCATGTTCCTACTATACAATATGACATTACCTGCGTAGTGTGTACCACAAGGGTGTAGCTTTCTCTCTTGTTATACAAACAAGACAATGTATGTATTCTGTGTCCCTGGGTGTGAGTTATATTATACATTATATCATACATTTCTATCACTATAGCAACAAAAATCAACAGTACTTTACTATTGATCAAACTTAACTGGCATAAAAGCATGTGTTTCCTGCATTAATCAGGCTGTCAGGCTCCATTGAACCAATAACAATGCACTAAAAGGGATCTTGTTTGGATTCTAATAACGTTGGCTTTAGTGTGTCTCCAGCCTTCTCACTCCCCTGGAGCAAAACTGTAATTACAGACAAATATGCACCATTCATTACTCTGCCATGGAACCTTAGGCTCAGGCATTGTCACTGGCCTATTTATCTGTTTAAGTGAACATGCTGTTTTGATTACAGCACCAGAAATAGTTTGCAATAAAAGCAAAGAACTGGTCCAAATGTGTATTTCAGTGTAGAAGTATGGGCTGTCAAGAGACTTTTTTTTTTTTTAAGGGGTGAGGAGAAACAGATGCACACAGTTGGAGCGGATATGACACTGTGCAAATGGATCTTGGGTTCCAGTACAATACAGGCTATTTAGAAGAGAGAGGCTATTGCTGCTTTTTTTCCCCCCCATATCTTTTGGTGTGGCACTCAAAGGGATAGTTGAATCTCTTCTGGGCTTTGATGTTTGCAAGCACAGACCGTGAAAAGTGTTGGTCCATAGTGATAGAGGAATACCCATAGTTTCAGCAGCCCGGCTGTCTTATGCATTTCCCAGATTTGGAAAGACAGGACTCTCAACTATGACCCGTGCTGTGTCAGCTACTTCTCCAAGGGAGAGTACATAGTCATGGGCGGCTCTGACAAACAAGCCTCGCTATACACCAAAGATGGGGTGCGGCTCGGCACCATAGGAGAGCAGAACTCCTGGGTCTGGACGTGCCGGGTCAAGCCTGACTCCAACTATGTGGTGGGTCCAATGTCCCGAGAAGACGCATGTCTTGTGACGATAGCAACTCATTGGACCAATCAGTTTGAGTCAATGACTCACAGTCAAAGTATTCCCCATAACACCTATAGAGGGTGCTGTTCCTGGAATACTGAACATGTTATTTTCTGATTACTCTAGAAGTGATATGACAGCACAAATAAGCTCCTTGGATACATAGCTTCTTTTAGTGCGCTCTGTTTAAAATGTAATATGCTATATTAAACTAAAAGTGACGAGGCGTACACATGAGAGAATTGGCTGCTGGCACACTCTTTGCTGTGTTAGACACCAACACGCTCACAACTAGAACATTCTGCAACTCTTTTTTTAGAGGTGTTAATAGGATGTACTGCTACATTGTTATCTCTTGTCTAGGTGTTGGGCTGCCAAGATGGAACCATTGCCTTCTTTCAGCTCATCTTCAGCACAGTTCATGGCCTGTATAAGGATCGCTATGCCTACAGGGACAGTATGACCGATGTCATTGTCCAGCACCTCATCACGGAACAAAAAGGTACCCTCTTCTTTTCTCCCCACGAGAATTAAAGTGAAATAGGCAAAATAACTGGATGTGGAGTATGATGGAAAAAAACTAATTTGTGACAATATGTAACCACGCTATAGAATATTTTGTATAAAACATATCTTATAGCAGCAATGTACTATGTTTTATGAAGAGATGGCACACTTGTTCTGCCATCAATATAATGGTCATCGTATACAAGGACATATCAATTCAATAGACTCTGGTTGGACCGCTAGAAGCACACTTGATCTGGTATGACCAGTATGTCAAAAAATAAAGTATATTTCACTTGACACTAATTATTTGTAAAACTTTTTTTTTCAACTTGCGTTATGTTTGAAACAAACAAATCCTTAATCTTTCACAGTTTTACTAAATGTACAGTATCAACTCACATACAGGAATATAACGTGTATTTATTAATGAAAGTTATTTTCAGCAGAAATAATTGACTTTCTGTGACTTAAACCTGCAAATTGACCCACCGGAGCGCGTCCAGCATGATGTTGCGACCTCACTGACCCCCACATTTGTCACCCTCTGTCCCCAGTGAGGATCAAGTGTCGCGAACTAGTGAAGAAAATTGCCATCTACAGGAACCGTCTGGCCATCCAGCTGCCCGAGAAGATCCTCATCTACGAGCTCTACTCGGACGACTCCTCAGACATGCACTACCGCATCAAGGAGAAGATCTGCAGGAAGTTTGAGTGCAACCTACTGGTGGTGTGCTCCCAGCACATTATCCTGTGTCAGGTCTGTGGTGGGGAGATACAGTGTTGGGATGTTGTGAATGAATGCTCCCCATCTGCCTTCATCCTGAAGTACTTAACTCTTTTGAGTTGGCCCTTGCTTTGCTCTGTGACAAACTGCTGTGCTTAAGTTACCCTCAGACCAAATTCCGCTGACCTGCGCTGACTTCTTGTCATATGTAAATTACACTAATGCATGTTTGACAGATTGTGAAAGAGCCCATAGAGACTTATGGGCACTATTAACCTGATGGAAACTTGAGTGAATTATTGGTCAGCTATGCGCTGCCTCTCCAAACCCCCCTGAAGGCATAGATAGCCTGTAGTTGTAGTAGGTTCTCCAGATGTTTCTGCCCAGCCCGTAAAAGGCTCCAGCCGTGTTTGTGAGCACCGCAGGCTTGGGCTCTCTTCGCCTCAGTCTTCCTCAGCCTGAGATATTACAAGAGAGACGCGAGTGAAAAAGAAGGTCCACAGCTCTGCTTTCTGTCTCCTGAGTTTGACAGGGGCTTGTCTGGAGGAGGGGCAGCCACAACACTGTGGTTGTTTCCTCTTAAATCTGTCAAATCTGGGGAGAGAGAGAGAGAGAGGCACCTCTCTCTTTTTTTTTTTTTAACTGTCGCACATTAATAGGCCCATGTTTCATGTCTCGGACAGCTTTCACACCTTTTAAATGGGCCTTGCCGTTAGTACGCATGTCAGTATCATGTGAACATTAATTTACTTTCTCATGTTACACGGCCCTTGGCAGCCTCTTAAACTATAACGACATGCTAAGATTTGTGTGACATACATAAAGCCGACTAGCCATTTGTTTGCACAGCGAAGGAGACCAGACTGGGCGCGTAAATGGATGAATCCCCAGAGACTGTGCCAGAGATGTGTGTGTGTGTGAGTTTGTTTTGGTCGCACCTTCCTTCCTTCATACCTCTCCCCCCTGCAGGAAAAGAGGCTCCAGTGTCTGTCCTTCACCAGTGTTAAGGAGAAGGAATGGCTAATGGAGTCTCTGATTCGCTACATCAAAGTGATTGGCGGCTCACCCGGCAGAGAGGGTCTGCTGGTGGGGCTGAAGAACGGGGCTGTGAGTACCGTCATTTGGAGAAATGCGTTCCTACAGTTGTAGCAGCAACATTCACTCCCAACATACTTATTTGCACTTTAATAATAATAATAATAATAATAATCGATTTTATTTGAAATGCACGTTACATTTGAGTGCATTGCTACAAGATGGACTCATAAATGCAATGCAAGCACTAGTATCCTGTAGAGGCGACATTGTGTTTTATCTACATCCTAAAACTGCCTTGGACTAGTTAGTACGATACAATAACCTAACCCAAGGTAAGTAAGAGCTTGACCAGAACAAAAACATCTCTCCCTTCAATTTACATAGGCTGTGTTTTCTCAGCACACATACAGACCGGGCAGCTAGCATTGTGAGGAGATATTAGCTGAATTTAAAATAGACCGTATTAACTAACAATCTCTGACATCACCTTTTAATGCTTCAGTAAGTGTTGACTTTGGATAATGATGTTTTGAGATCCCAAACACATCTGTCTAAATGGAAAAACAAATCACCTTTTGTTACTCTGTGTCCGCACTGTAGATCCTGAAGATCTTCGTTGACAACCCGTTCTCCATCACCCTGCTGAAGCTCTCAACGTCCGTACGTTGCTTGGACATGAGCACCTCTCGCAATAAGCTGGCCGTGGTAGACGAGCACAACACCTGCCTGGTCTACGACATCAACACCAAGGAGCTGCTTTTCCAGGTGAGCTGGCAGGGCAGGGGAGCGCTCCTGGTGTTGGATGAGAGGGAGGGACAGTGGAGCAGAGATGCCCTCAGGCATTTGTTTAGCTTTACCACAGTGGCTCTCTGAGGTGGGGTTTGACCTCTCAGAGGGGTGGGTCTGAAGAGCTGTGGAAGATTTGTGTTATTTATACTGTATTTTGATTATGTTCTCCCGTGTTTGATTATGTGGCTACTGGCAGGTCTTTTTGGAGGTTATGGGACAAAACATTTGAGAACCGTCACATCAGACGAGCGTTGTCTCTGTAGAGTATGCCCATACTAGCTCGAGACCTAGTTCACCCTCTAACTCATTCTCTGCCTGTCCCTTGGTCCTCAGGAGCCAAACGCTAACAGCGTAGCCTGGAACACTCAGTGTGAGGACATGCTGTGCTTCTCAGGCAACGGTTACCTGAACATCAAGGCCAGCAACTTCCCTGTTCACCAGCAGAAGCTGCAGGGCTTTGTGGTGGGCTACAACGGCTCAAAGATCTTTTGTCTCCACGTCTACTCCATGTCTGCCGTGGATGTGCCTCAGGTGGGCGGATTAATGCTCATGCAGCGTAGAATGTGGAGAGGGGATTTGGTCTGACCTAGATTTGCATTGATCAGTTAAGGCCGTGTAATGCAAAACAATACAGTTTAATTGCTATTAGTGTTAAAGGGAGACAGCATAACACGGATGGATTCGCTGATATGACACACTGAGAATGATATGGAGGCTTTAAAATCGGTTGGTACGCTTGACGGTGGTGTTGTCCTGTGTTCAGTCTGCGCCCATGTACCAGTACCTGGAGAAGAAGATGTTTAAGGAAGCATACCAGATCGCCTGTCTGGGCGTGACGGACAACGACTGGAGGGACTTGGCTACGGAGGCCTTGGAGGGACTGGACTTTGACACAGCCAAAAAGGCCAGTTAAACACACACGCACGCACACGCACACGCACGCACACACACACACAGACGCACACACACGCATGTACGCATTGTACAGTATACATGGACCCAGTGCCTATTTCCTGCCAATCACGATGACACACACACAGACACACACACAATGCATTATTCCCTCCTCTCACGTCATTATAACATTCCAAGGGTTCTGTTCCTAATAAAAATGTGATTCTTTCATACTCACTTTCATACAGGCCTTCATTAGAATCAGAGACCTGCGATACCTGGAGCTCATCAACAGCATCGAGGTGACGTCCTTCTCATACGTTCTTTCAAATGTTCAACATGTTGTGACTCCTAGTATACTAGAGAGTCAGGAGGGTTGTTGGGAAACACAAACGGTTTACTGGTACGGCCATAGCCTTCCTTTACATCATCAGAGACAGCAATGGGGGTAGCCAGGGTCACATGTCCTGCCCTAATTACCATACCATGCCAGTCTTTTGTCTGGCAGAGACAAACACACACACAGAAGGGGTCTGTGTGTCCATGACCCCATATTAATCCACACCACATATGTATACGGTTATTTGTAGATTTCAGCACGCAGAAAAGACTCGTGGAGGGGTGAGGGGATAGGGCGCTCCAAATGTGAACTCATTCAGACTGAACGTGGAAATATAAATGCACACTTGTTTTAGTTTTGTATTTTTCTCATGGACATTCTTAACCATAAGATTAGACTTGCCCCGAGCAATGCTTTCTGAAAAGATGAGTTTGAAATGAGAGAAGAAAAAGTCAGTCTTCATTTGAGCAGGTCCCCCCCCCCCCCTTCAGATATGAGTAGATATGAAAAGAAAGGATCATTGAATTCTCTAAAAATGTCATTTGTTCTTTCATTCACTTCTAACTGGTGGTGCGACGGCTTAGTGTGGGGTGAGTCAGGCGTAGGCTGACCTCACCCTGAAAGCCAATCATATTTTTATCTCTGTGCATTGTGTGCATTACTGACCGTGGCTGAGAGCGTTTGTGTGCGTCTGCATGTGTGTGTGCGTGTGTGTGTGTGTGTGTGCGCGGTTCAGTGTGCATGTGTTTGCATTCCACACATTTATCTTCCCCGGACGTGTGTGTGTGTGTGTGCGTGCGTGTTGCAGGAGAGGAAGAAACGAGGTGAGAGCGACAATGAGCTGTTCCTGGCCGATGTGTTTGCCTACCAGGGGAAGTTCCACGAGGCGGCCAAGCTCTACAAGCGCACTGGTCAGGAAGCCAGAGCCCTGAGCATGTACACAGACCTGCGCATGTTTGAATACGCCAAGGCGAGTCCATCGCTGATAGACATACACAGGACAGCCCCTGTGTGTGTGTGGTAGGGCTGCAACTAACTAACCATTAGTTAGATAGTAGTCTGCCGATTTTATTATTGCGATGAATGTATTAGTTGACTTGGTTTTTAAAACCAATGCATACGTTGTGAATCTGCTGTCTATCTATATTATGAGTGCTCACAGAAATACCACAGTAAGGCAGTTTTAAACTAGGCCTACTTAGCTGAACAGCATAACTTACCGGATTAATGTAACAACCAAGAGAATGTATAAAAATGCAACTAAACTAATTATTAGCACATAGTTAATTACTTAACTTGAATAATTCTGAAATAAGTGCTTGACATATGTACCGAATATTCAATAACTACATGCGTTGCCAAAACGTCTGTTGTCGATTATTACCAATAACATCGATTAGTTGTTGCGGCCCTAGTGTATGTGTGTGTGCATGTGCAACATGTGTTTTACTTCATCGTTCTGCGTTATGCCAAGTCGGGGCCCAGTGCTGTGTTTTCAAACAGACCTCCTTCGGTCTGTCTTTCATCCCCTCGTATATCACTGGAATCTCCACATATATCATCTGATCGGCACGCACGCACACTCGCGCGCGCACTCTGCGTTTATTATACGTTGAGCCCTGGGGAACATGTTCCCCACGGTCCGTATTGGCACAGAGCGAGACGGAGCGTTGCAGCTACAAGTCGAATGCTTTGATGGCGAGGTCATTTGAAGTTGGGGCATGCTTTTGTGTTTGTGTGCGTATTTACTGTACGTGCGGTGGATGCTTTGATCGTCAGCTTTCGCTATGCAAGGGCAGATAACACACATAATGTATTTGCGTGTGTGTGTGTGTCTCCTATCAAACTGTATGTGTGTTTCATCCGGTTCCACTATATTTATGTGTCTGTGTGGCCATCTGTTCCCAGTTTGTTTTAGGTAGGATAGACACTGTGGGAGAAGGTCTACAAGCCTAGACCTGTTTGTGTGTCTTCCCTTTTTCACCGTTGGTCTGTGTGAACCGGGCATCCAGATGTTCTGGATTATAGTTGTATAATTTGTATATATTACAGTATGCCTCTCACTGCTATCATTACTTTTAATGGGAGACGTATCACTAGATGTGAGTAAGCCTCTCTCCCTCTGTTCACCCTGAAGGAGTTCGTGGGCGCCACAGACCCTAAGAACTCCCGCATGCTGATGTCCAGGCAGGCAGACTGGGCCAAGAGCAGCAAGGAGCCCCGGGCTGCAGCAGAGATGTACCTGTCTGCAGGAGAACACCTGAAAGCCATTGACATTATCGGGGAACACGGCTGGGCCGACATGTGGGTCATGTTCACTTTATTAAAGCACCTGGATCAAATGAGCCACTAAAACAATGACGCCCTCCACTTACATGTTTTTGGACGCATAAAAAAAAACTGTGGTTTTCTCAAATCTAATCCATTTGTGGGGCAACTGACTTTTAATTTTTTTTGGACCGTTTTGAGTTAGTTGTATAGGGTAAATAGAGAGTTTGATGAATAACTGTTTATATCATATCACAAGCAATTCATTTGCTTATACAATAGAATGGCAGTGCTTTTTTTCACGTATACATTTATTTTAACTCAATGAAGAAGTAAAACGCTACTCGCACACATACAGTAGTTTATCAGCTTTTCCTTACACACACACACGCGCACACACACACACACACACACAGACGCAGTAACACACACTGACGTGACGCATGGGAATGCGTAAGGGGGGGGTTGCCTGTTGAATAAGCCGTTCAGTGAGTGAACTCCCCACAGACTACTATTTGACCCGGTGTCTGCTAGCTCTCTGTGGCGGGCTTCTGTAGCCTGTCCTGCTACGGCTTACAAAACAGGGCTGTGACAGACTTAAATAGACTTACAGAATTACCAGGCGGGTGGGAATGGAGTCTCGTTGTTCTGTGCTGCTGTGGGCCTGGTTGGAGAAGAAACAGTCGTGCTTAGAGCTGTCCTGTTTCTCCAGGGGATTTAGCTGCACTCTCGCTCTCTCTCTCTTGACAAACATGCTTTGCTGTCTTTGCTGCGTTACCGCGTGACCCTGTGTGTGTGTGTGTGTGTGTGTGTGTGTGTGTGTGTGTGTGTGTGTGTGTGTGTGTGTGTGTGTCTCTCGCCCTCCCTCTCCCAGGCTGATCGACATAGCCCGTAAGCTGGACAAGGCCGAGCGCCAACCCCTGGCCAAGTGTGCGTTCTACTTCAAGCGGCTGAAGCACCACGGCTATGCCTCGGAGACGTACTCTAAGATGGGTGACCTGCAGTCTCTGGTGCAGCTGCACGTAGAAGCCCACCACTGGGACGAGGTCTGACATACTTGGGAGACACACCTGCTCCGCACATCACCGCCACAGAGATAGACTCCCCTCGTATACTAGAATACACTCGCATGCACAGAAAGTGAACCACATGAGCTTGTGCTACATAAACCGCTGAGAATGCTGTTTATGTCACAAACTGCCTGATATAAACCACAGCCAGTGTTTGTGGCTGTGAGACTAACAAGAACGACCAGAAAAGTGTATTTGGCCTGGCCCCGGAATCCACAGCTCAGTCCAAACAATGAGTAATAATGCGTCTGCATCATTTCCTCGCAGGACAGAATGCGCACAACAAGGGTTCGTCATCTTCATATTCCCCTTTCCCTTCTTTTTGATGTAAAGCAATGAGCGTAGGTGTACAGTAGGTGCAGCCAATCTCAATGACATGTAGAAATGCAAATACATATATCAGGGAAATTCCACCCGTCCGTTCTGCGGTCTCATCCGCTACGCATTAGAATTGATTTTCTAAGCAAATGCCCATTTGGAAATGTATTGAGTAAAAGTCTAAAGTCTTCAGTGAAATAAAGTAAAGTACATGACAATCATGCATACGTACAATAACAAAGTTGCTTTGTTATTTCCCTTTTCTGGAAAGCACAACATGAGAGGAGCCGCATGAAGCTCTGCCCTGTTTCCAATCAAACACGATCGTAAATGTTTCCATAGTCCGTCTGCGCTCCCTAATCGAGTTACATTAAAGACGTTAGGGGGATGCACATCGGCGGCCCGCATGTTAAAGAGGACTGCGAGACACAGGCAGAACTTCAAATCACCTTTCCTCGTGTGTGTGAGGAACCCCCGCTAGACATATTTATTTCCTCCGCAGAGAGCAAGGAAGAAAAAAAATAAGAGAGGGGTAGGAGGGCGGGAGAGGTGCTTGCTGGGAGAAATATTTAGCTTTAAGTCAATCACCGGGGGGAGGGGGACAGTGAGACAAGACAGAGAGCAGGCTGTGGACCATATGGATGCTATTCATTGCACCTTCTCCTTTCAAAAAGTACTCTGTTGATAAGGTCTGGCTTGGACCCAGGGAGGAAGGAGAGAAGACAAACACACAGGCCTTTCTCTTACATTGCATGACTGGCCAGAGTTGCTCAGCTGAGGCTTTGCCAGTCGACTTGAAGGTTAATCCATCACCCTGACAGGCAACCACAGGGCTCTGCTGTCATTCAAACAGCGCCGGTTGATCTTTAATTAAGTGTGACATCAACACAGCCCATACACCTGCCTTTGTTCCCCACTCATTAATAACCCTGTAGTGATGTTTTGACAAGAAATACTGTGTTTCTCGGACGTGATTCGTGAGTCCTTAATTGCGTTTGGCCAGCTGTAATTACCCTGGGCGTTCTGCCTTGTGGGATACATGACACAGTTCTCCATATATTAACTGTAATCTGTGGCCGCAATATATTCTCTGGGCAGGTAATCACTTACACTCCCCTTGTTATGGGGTTGACACTGGGCTGGCTCATTTGAACTCCGTGTATTATTTTATACAAAAACAAATTCTGGCTGTTGAAGTTCTCTTTTAACGTGTGTCTCAAGGCCTTCTCGCTGGTGGAGAAACACACCCAGTTCAAAGATGACGTCTACGTGCCATATGCCCAGTGGCTGGCAGAGAACGACCGCTTTGAAGAGGCACAAAACGGTGAGTATGCCTTTTCATGAGGATCATGTTTGATAATGATAATAAAGACTGTGTAGGATGACACAGACAGCCATTCCCCCCTTTATTTCTTTTCTAATATAAATACTTTCTGGACCATTTCAACACGAAGCCCCACAGTCTAGAGTTGCCTATAAATGTAAAATACATATGGAAACCATAAAGTCTGACCAGAAGTGGACCCAGACATATTTGCCTTCTTCCGCTCCTTTCCCTTTGTCCCCTGTAAAACGCGAGCTTCTCGCTAGCTAGCTAGCTAGCGGAGCGGAGCAGCCTGCTAAGTGAATGACATCCATGCATGCTTCTAATCACCGCTACTACAAGCAGCTCTGATGATGATTACCAATTGTAACCATAGTTATAATCAGCTCATAGATTCATAATTATGATTCCAGCATGCTCATTTCCTACTCTGCATAATCTCCCCTGCCTGTCTCGGTGTAGTGTGTGAGGCTGAACAGCCTTGATTTTATTGCATTGGGTCCTGCATTGTGCTGACTGTGTGTTTTGCTTAAGCAGTAAGGCAGGGCTGTGTTACTAATGGTGGCGATTGCAATTGACATTAAACAACTAATGTGTCTGTTGACCGCTGCTCTGGTAAATCTGCAGCAATGTCGAAAGGGGGTCGTTCAGTGACGTACAGGTACGAGGTCCCACAGGCATATTTAAGCAGCAAAATGCCACATACAGTAGATATATTTCACAAGTATTTAAATGTATCTGAAGTTTTGTCGCAGATTGTTTAAAAGTATTACTGTCTCTCCAGCTGTGTTCTTATCGAGAGTATCGCATTGTCCAGCTCGGTACCAAAACATATCCATCAGCATAGCCCTCCTCAGATAGAACTACTGTAACTCAGATAAGATTTTATCAAATGGAGAGCGGGTGAATAATGTGTACCTATTGGAGGGCCCTTGACGATAAAACATTTGGGAGCCACTGCCATATCCTATATCTGTCATTGTTAGCATTCATGTGTGTTCATGTAAGGCACTGGTGGGGGATGGGTGCTGTGCACATTCCTTCCAAAAGCCAGCAGCAGCTGCTTGTGTTTGTAATCCAGCAGAGTGGACTGATGCATATTTTGCTACTAATAAGTCTTGACCCAGCCTGTGGCCATTGGGAAAACCTGCTTCTAATTACCTACTGATAGACAGGAGAATAAACTATGTTTATTAGCGCTGTGGTGTTTGATAATAGGCCCACGTCGTTCATTAAAAATGACTCGTCTAGTCAGATGCCGTTTAAAAAAACAAAAAACTGAAATACTCATGTACCTCAGGTATTATTGGACTCACACATTTCAGTGTGCCTGGGTTTAGATTTAATCTAAGAGTGTTATGGGACAAATTGTGTTGGAATATTGTGACTTTTCTAGGTGCGCTATTGTTGACTGGTTTGCCAGTTTTGCATGTAGTAGCAAAATAGCGCTTTCTCTTACCAACCCAATGCTTCCACCGTTCCTTCTCTCAGCTTTCCACAAGGCAGGACGGCAGAACGAGGCTGTGAAAGTGCTCGAGCAGCTTACCCACAATGCAGTGCTGGAGAGCAGGTTCAACGATGCTGCTTACTACTACTGGATGCTGTCAATGCAGTGTCTGGACATCGCTAGGGGTGAGGGGCTGACAGTACGTTGTTTTAATGTAAGGATGATGCCTCCTGTGTTTTTCATGCTTTTGCCGTGCGTGTGTGTGCGTGTGTGCATGCGTGTGCGTGCGTGCGTGCATTTTGCGCGCGCGTGTGCGTGTGTGTGTGTGTGTGTGTGTGTGTGTGTTATCCAGACAATGAGGAGCAGAAGGAGGAGATGCTGAAGAAGTTTGAGCGCTTTCAGCACTTGGCCGAGCTCTACCATGTTTACCACTCCATCCAGCGCTTCACGGTGAGACCACAGCCCTGTGACCAATCAGTGTGAGCTTGGGCACACGGGCCAAATGGAGATAAATGGACAAGTTCAGTCTGGGGTGAAGGCAAGACAATTGAATGAGATGAAGGCAATAGGTACTGGCCACAAAGAAGAATTTAATAATGGCTACCTATGAAGAAATAAAGTATTTCATAAATGTCCCACGTACGTTTTTAATTTGGCAGAAACCCTTTCACTGGTAGTCGGCAACTAAAATGACTCCCCCACGATTTAATTACTGCGCTAGGTTCTGTGTTTTGTCTGGCGTCAAACTCCCGTTCTACTGACACAACGGTTTCCTTCCTGAACCTGCGTTGACCTACGTTGCCGTGGCAACCGACCGCTTGATTGATCGTGATTACCACCTCGCCGGTGGTTGTCCTGAAGCCCCCGTGAAGCCCTCTGCCTTAAACGTCCACTACAAAATAAACAAGGCGTGGTTTGGAATACATACAGGGTGCCCTGGTCAGTGTCCGTGTGTACATTCCTGGCCATTGTTTGTTGTTGTAGTTCTATATGGGCACGCCCCTGCTATAAAGAAGAATTACTGTGATATGTGCCAGAGCAAGAACCCCCTATATCTCATATGAACTCTCCAGGGCAAGCATTAGAGCCTGCTGGCAGCACCGCCTTGTTAGTGATTGTAAAGGTAGATGATGTGTTCCCCTTTAGTGCCACCAGTGAGAGCTAGAGCTGGGCCTATTTAAAGACCTGGTACAACAGGGAAGGATCCATGTTATTCTATTATTATGGTTTTCCGTCTTTTCATTCAGCCTCTTGACATGCCTTTATCTTCTCCCTCCTCTGTGTGTCCTTTTCCAGGACGAGCCTTTCAGCTCCCACATGCCCGAGACGCTCTTCAACATCTGCAGGTTCCTCCTGAACAACCTCACGAACGACGTGCCTGTGGGAATTTCCAAAGTGTATCCTTTCTCTTGAGAAAGCAATCCCACACATTCCTCCCAGCGAGAAGGACCTTTTATTTGGTACTATTCTCTGTGTCTGTGAGACTACTCGGTCTGTCGATACAGCCGAGGAACAAACCTGCTCGTAAATTGAAGACGATGAAGTGGCGGTGCGAGAGATTCAAGTCGAGAGACAAGGGGCGAGTTGGCGCCAGTGCGGAAACGGGGCTGCCACTGAGAGAAAGAAAAGGGCCGATGATGGAGG
>JAODUH010035428.1:0-21686 GCA_027564835.1 Typhlichthys subterraneus
TGATTTTAGGTGGCGCATGCGCACTTTCGAAAGGGTCACTGAATTCGGCAGGACACAGAATTAGGCGTAACACCTGTATGCCATCGGCAAACGTTCGCGAAATGCTAAGCAAACATATTAAAGAACCCTACATTAGGCACGTTTTAACAACCCGCTTGTTATACATTCATACTTTTATTAATACAAACAAAAACAAAAAACAATCAAACAAACATTCACAAGTAAAACAAATGTAGCTTTCCTTCGCTAGTAGCTAAGCACCGTTGTTAGCAAACAATGGCTACCTTTCTGCTGGGTTGGCTAGCAAGCTGCGAGCAATATCCAAGCTTGGAATTCAGACAGCTTTAGCTTTCGAGGGCGAGTGTGAAACCAACAGACATTTCTTCAGCTTTCGGCCAAAATGCAAAAGCAGAATTTTAACGAAATTAATGCGCTACAGTAATGATGGACTCGTCGTTGTGGCTACTATCATCACACCTGTCAAACGAGGAGGCTGGACGAAATCTTGGTGGTTGATTGACAACAATGGGAGCATGCTACGTCATCATGACTGACAAGGAAGGAGGTGTGGGTGACCAATGAACACGCCGAGTTGAGGCGGGACAATGACGGTTGCCTGGTACTACAAATATCAATCATAAGACAAATATGATTGAATCAGCATACATTCATATGAAATAAGTATAATAGATATCGTTATGTATAATCGATAATGTAACGTAAATTGTCATGTTCAGGATTAATACCGTCCATTCCGCTGCCAGGCGTATTATGGTAATAAATAATACCTCTATTGACTCGTCTGGCACCGTAATATGAAGGGGGCACTGAAAAATGTGTCCAGGCAACACCTTTATGCAAATTAACATTATTCCTTATAAAGTCTCCAGCATCACATTTTGTGTAAAAAAAGAGAGAAAGAAATACAAATAAAAGGTATCACGATAAAAATATAATACATCTGAAGAGATCACACATAACTGATACAAAATATTTTTAGTTAAAAATTAATTTCCCTTTAGTCACAGCCAAAGTTAGAAAATGGATGAATTACATATTTGTTAAAAAATAAAAGTCAAAATAACCAGGCCATAGGACCTAGTAGTAGACACAATCATTCATATGGCACTAAAAAAAATGACATAGAATCTCAACATGGCAAGCCAAATGGGCAAATGACCATAGTTCTACGCAAATGACAGGCATCTTTGACATAAACTATATTTTGATACTGTTAATATTTGCAGGCCTCAAGGCTAAGCATGTAGTATGCTTGTAAAGTGCTATAATGTATATTAAATAAAACATTTATAATCTGATCAGACGTTGAGATGATTGGGTAAATGCTGTTGGACTGTGAGACAATTTATTTTACTCTATTGAATTCCTTCCAAAAATAAGATACAGTATTTCATAGAAAGTGTCTATCAACAGTGCTGCCCTTCGATCCATTTTTCCAGCCTTTGAAATGCCAAAATATTTACTGCACAATTTAGCAAATAAAATCCAGGCAAGTATAAACAGTTCAGTTCCCACCAAGAGCATTGAGTGGATCATCAAATATGCTTCCAGAATCTGCCGCCGCACCAGTGGTGTCCTTGGACGATGCAACTTTCTTAGATTTGAGAGGAGCTTTCTTCGATGGTTTTACTGTGCTTGAGAAGATGTCATCTTTTGGATAAATGTGAACACATCATTTGGTTAAACATGGAAAATGTGTTTAGACTTACTATTGAAATCTTCCCAGTTACACATACATTTTAAAATTAAAAGTAAAATGCTAAGGCATACTTGCTTACCCATGTCATCATCGAATATTGACTTAGTCTCGACCTTCTTCTTAGACTTCTCTTTTGCTTTGGAAGTGGCTGTCAGGTCCGCAAATATGTCAACATTGTCATCAAATAAACTGGCATCAAGGGACTTCTCTTTGTGCTTCTTTTGAGCTTTAGGCATAGTGGCTTTTTCCTCCTGGCAAAACAGACATATGGCCAATAAGGAAAAACATCAGCATTCTTAATACTTTAAAGAACATAAACCAGAATAAAATAAACAACAGTACCTGGACGATTATCAGCTTGGTAACATTACTGCTGGTATGGTTGTCTTTACCAACTGCAGATGTGTGGTTGGAACTGTCTTTCACTCCAAAGATATCCACACCATCATCATAATTTTTATTATTATTATCATCATCATCATCCTCCTCTTCCATAAATGAAGCCTTGGCTTTATGTGTAGCGGGCCTTGGCTTAACTTTCTGGAAAAGGTCATTGCCACCATCATCAAAAATGGATGGTAGCGTACTGTCACTCTTCACTATTGCATGGCTACTGGCCATAGGTTGTTCAGTCTTTGTTGTGTGCCTGGAGGAGGGTGTGGTGTGTTGAGGCTCCGAAGACCCACCGAAGAGGCTATCGGAGCCAAACAGGTCCTCCTCAACAGAAGGTGGAAGTGCCCGGGCATTACCCTTCCCTTTACTAGAATCTTTATTCCCAGGCATCGTGGATACAGGCAAGGCAAGGACAGAGGTTATGGAGGAGACCTCAGACAACAGGGGCTGAGGTGAGGGCATGGCCGCGGCTGTGTTAGACAGCTTTGGCCTGGCCATGGACTGACTAGCCTGGGCTGGTGAGGGTAAGTCTAACCCAGACCAATCTGGCTTGGCTCCAGGTCTGTCCCCTTCCTGGTTGCCTTCTGTATCCTCCACACATCTCTGGGCTGCCTGCTGCCTGGCCGCACGTGACTGCGGCCGCCGTTGCGCCGAGACTTTGGCGCGATTCTGAGTGGTGGAAATAATAGTTAAAGTCAGCTATTGCAAGCTAAATGTAAGCAAATACACTTTTTTGTCATTCAACCAATATCTCCTCACATTTCACTAGCTTACCGTTCTCTGTGCATGTTAAAACAATGATCTGATACTTCTACACAGCCCTGGCCCCATAAATAGGAACATGAAGTGGTGAACACCGCTCGTATCAACAAAGCCAGCACTACGCTTTGCTTCACAATGGGTTTATATGTGTGAGGCGGCACCGCGGAGCGATACGTTTTGGATTTGAGCTCCAAGTTAGCAAGAATGACTTACCCCAAACTTTAGGTCAGCATACCTCTAACAACAGTCATGGGCAACTTATTCACACCAAAGGATTTCATAAAGCAATGCTATGCTGTGAAATGCACTACCTACCTTGTTGGTGCTCTGCAATGTAGTGACCTGGACTGGGGTGTCAAAGGTCACGCCTATGCTTACTGGAGTGGTGGCAGGGCTGGGGCTATGGCTGGAGCTTGACACCCCAGAGGAAGAATCGGGGGTCAGGCTTGGGAGTACACTTACGGCCCCTGAGATACGGGGGGCCGCACCGGGAAGCAAAGCAGATGGGTTGATCATCATATTGGGATTGGCCTAGACAAAACAGGTAACACATTCATCATGTTATTCGTGTATATGGTACAAACACGTTATGAACCCAAAATAACAGATATGTAGGTATTATTACTACTAAAAGTGAGTAGATATTTACAATGCATACTGTGTGCATCAAAAGGAAAGCAATGTTAACCCTCAGTCAGGACCAAGGATAAATTGAGTACAGAGAAAATTAGAACACAAGCATATTGGTGCATGAGGATTGATACTTAAAGCAAGAGATTATGAATGACATTTTTTTTATTAAATAAAAGATGATAAAACGCATTCTCTTGCAAAACTGTTTAAATCTAATAATGATGTCATCAGATGACAGAGCAAAGATATTTAGTTCTGAAGAGCCAGGAAATCCTAAAGTATAGAATGGATAATGAAAGGATTTCAGTAAAGAATAGAAAATATCTTTTAGCTTTTTGTTCAGTAGAAACAACCAAAAATAGAGTTACTTTAAGTTTCCCAATCCTTGATGATGGGTCTTTGGATTTTACAGGGCTTGAAGCAGGTTTCTGTGCAGTTAAATGACAACATGGTGTGTTCAAATGTAAATCTGACCAAAGGCTTTCTTTGTGCTAATATGCACACAGCCTCCTTGATGCATTACAAGTATTGTAGTTAACTGGTAAATCATTATATTAACATTATTTTATATTTTTGTAATATCAACTTACCTCACTTTCTGGTGTTACTTCTGTGCTTGAAAATGTCAGGGGTGCCTCATCTTTAGTTTTACTGGGCTTTTCTGATACTTTCTGAATAAGGAAATCCAAAGAGAAAGACAGGTTAGTTTATAAATAAAACATTTTTAAAAAAGTTCTGTAATTAGACATTTCTTTATGTGGTCAGATAAAGTCACCTTCCTAAAATATTTAGTAATAATACATTTTTTTATCTCATCGTGATGCTAGTAAAATCGCCTACATCCTCAGTTGAAAATATACTGCAATTCTACCCCTGTAGTATAATGGCCTATGTCAATATTTGGTTCAGTGTACATAGGCCAATATTTTAGGAAGGTGCCAATAAGCATAAAGCAATAGAGGTCCTACCGGTGGAGGAGCTTTGGACTTGCTTGAGCTGAAGAAGAGGTCATCCTCATCATCCTCTGCAAACAAAGAGGGTGCTGCTGGCCTCACTGTGCTAGCTGTGGAAGGCTAGCAACACAAACATGTATAGTTTTATAGTATTAGCCTCAAGGCTCACAGATGTGGGTTATGAAACAGTTATTGTCAGTATTAATGAGCCAGGGCCCATAATAATAATAATAATAATAATAATAATACTTGTTGAATGTGACTGACCTGCGGTTTCCCAGAGGTGGCGAAGAGGTCTACATCTGGGTCATTATCCTTTTGCTGTGTCTGACTAAATAGCAGCTCCTCATCCTGGAACACACCTGTGCTCTTGGTGCATGGCTTTTCCTCTGCAGGCTGCACAAAGTACACACACACACACACACACACTTAACATATGCCTGAATGCATAACAAACTGTTTGCTGCTGTTAATAAATAATAACAATACATTTTATTTCAGGACACTCAAGGACATCTTACACAGAGACAGAAACAAAGGGTTAATTGTTATAGGCAACTTTGAAAAGATGGATTTGAAAGATAGTAATGAAACTAATTTTGGGCAGGTTAATGAATATGAACGTTAACGAATGAATGCTAAACTAATTTCTGCATGTCTAAGCACATCTGTGAAAGTAAGAATAAAAATGTAACAATAGAGTAAATTATGTCAGAATTGACATTTAAACAAACCTTTATAGTGGTACTGGACACGGGTTTACTGGTAATAGAAATGGGCACATTCCAATCCGTTTCATTCTCCTCCCCCTCGTCATCATCGAAAAGGCTAAGAGTGTTTGCTTTGACTTTCTTCTTCGAAACAAGAGGGGGCGGGCTCTCCTTGGATAGGAAGTCATCTTCAGTATCCAGTGGGCTTGTATTCTGCATTTTGGCCAGAACATCGATGCCCCCGAAGAGACTGACCGCGCCCACTGGCTTCTTTTTAGGGTGACTGTTTTCTGGTGGAGGCGAGGGAAGCTCCTCTGCTGGGCTCTTCACTGCTGGCTTCTCCCGCTCATGTCTGGTTGCCTTGGAGACAGCAGCCTCTGCTGGCTGTTCTGGGTCAAACAGGGAGGAAACTGGAGTGGCCACAGTGGAGGTCTGAAGAAACACACAAGATCAATAGCATGTATTGTGCCCATATGAACGGCATGTTGTTTGAAACGCAGCATGACAAATTCATTATAATTGGACTCACTTTAGCAGACGGGGCTCTAGAATCGCTGCCGCTGCCAGGCATGAAGCCAAAGAGGGATGGTTCGTTCACATCGTCACCACCCTCGTCTTCAAATAAGAGGGCGGCTCTCTGAGGCTTCTTCTGACTGTCATTGTCGAGAACAATTAGTATTTAACAGGTTATGGCAACATATTATAACACCGCATCTGAACCAGTGTGGTTTACGCTATCAATACCTTAATTGTTTCGTTGGAGCAAAAAGATCATCCTCGTCATCATTGTGAAAGAGGGTGGCTTTCTCCACCGCAACAGCACTCGGCAGACCGGAGGGGGCGCTAGCACTGGATTTCATCCCTCCTGACGGGGTTACTGTCCCTGCACTGGGTTTGGCATTGAACCACTGGTCCTGTTATTCGCACACACATCATTTGTCTGTCATTCACTGATTCGCCGTGTTAGAATAGCCGCACATTCTGTATACACAAGTGTATGAAATTACAACCAAAGAGGTATAGTGAGCAAAGGTGGGGAAATCACACTAGCCCATTATACCTCATCGTCACTGAAGAGGGAGCTGGTTATAGTCTTCTTGGGTTGTGGCGTGGAGGCTTTTCCTTGGCTAGGCTTAGGCTTTGATTTAGTTGCAGATGCAAATAGATCCTGTAAGGTAAAACACAATGTTACATTGCTGTAAAACCATGGTCTAACAACAGCATTGAGAAAAACTATTATGTTTTACCTCTTCTTCCTCATCATCAAATAATGATGTTGGAATCTTGTTAATTTTAGCCTGGCTTATATATTCCGGCTTTGACCGGCTCTTAGGAATGGTTGGAAAGATCTATATGGATACAAAACATTGGATGTTCGGAATGAATTATTATAACTAATATCGGATTATATTGTGTGTGTATTTTTATTTATTTATATATATATAAAAAATAAGCTGAGGAGTCATACTTGTGTGTCTTCATCATCTGAAAATAGGCCACTGGTCTGGGCCTTGTTTGATTTGTTGATATGTTCATTTGTTGAGGTATTCCCAATGACTAGTGGTGGCTCATTCTGAAATACAGAACATAAAACTGAACAAGAAAACAAAAGTCCAAGTCTACTCTAGTATCACTGTGAGAGTGATTGAGCTTGAACAATTCAAGATAAATTCAGACCTCTGATTTCTCAGACTCCTCACGGGTGGATGGTTGACGTTTTCTCAGGCCCTCAGTTAACAGGGTCTTAGTCCCAGGGCCAAACACAGAGATGGCTCCTGCTGGCACCTAAACAGTCAATAATAAGCATAGGATGTCATTAAAGGAGAAACCTGACAATTTCTTACCTACATTTTCTTGTTTGGACATGTATTAATGATACCCAAGTGTCAGATTAATATAATTTGTATGTTGCTATACCATAACAAAGAAGATATTGTAAAGAAATTAAAGAGGGGAAAAATGTTTTTTGATGTTTATAGCTTTACGTACATGGGGGAAAGGCACCTGGTCAAAAAACTTCACATATTGTGTCCTATACAATTATTGCTACTAAGAGAGAATGTTATTTGAATGGTAAATGGAATGGTTTACAAATACCCTTTTTTCAGGAGATTTAGCCTGTTCTTCTGGAACCTCATTCCTGATCTGAGCTGGGGCCAGTGTATTCTCACGGAATATATCCCCCGCCTCCTCATCTTCATTGTTTTCGCCAAAGAGCGCAGAAATATTTTTTGTCTTAGACGTGTCCTGTCCAGCTGCACGTGGACAATGTGACAGTTTGAATTTACAGAACTGCAGCGAAAAGCAAAGCACTAAAAAGCCAGTTCCCTACACACGTACCTGAGCTGGACTTCATCAGACTCTTTCCACTGAAAAAGTCATCTTCGTCTTCCTCGTCAAACAGTCCACCTGCTCCTTTGCTGCCTACAGCATGGGTCTGGTTGGTGTCTCCCTGTGATTTGGGTCTGATGGATGTCCCGTTCTCTTTGCGCTCAACGGAGTCTGAGTAATTCTCTGAAGCAAAAAGGCTGTTATCTTATGGGAAAAGATCATTTGCTTAGTTGAAAATAGCTGCATAGAAGTTAAAGACAGAATTGATCTCATTGCTGCAAAGAAGTCAAGCACTGATAGGCCACCTGGCAATATTGGAACGCCACCTGGTGGAATCTTCTTTCCAGGCTTGCCTATAATAAAGAAGAGTGAATAAATACTATATTCTAGAAGGTAATTAGAGATTAGGTTATTACCACAGCATATAAAACAATGTTATATTACCTTGAGTGTAACATAACATCTGGTAAAAAAGAGCATCTTTAAGCATCCATTTCATAACTACTTCATTGTACTTGTCTTACTGTACCTGTGGTGTTGGCACTGGATTTATGTTTGTCTTCAGCAGCAGCTTTTGGTGTTTCAGAAAAAAGATCTCCCTATAACATTATACAAAATGAGTCAATACATTTTACATTATCAAAATTAGACAGCTAAAAAGGTTGTAGACCAGAGCAAATTATATGTCATACAAATTGAGAATTGACTGAAAGTGAAATCAATAAGGGTTAATATACCTCGTCGTCATCATCAAAAAGGCTTTTTCCTCCACTGAATAGCCCACCCCTCCCTCCAAATGGAGAGAAATCTTCATCCTCCATCTTGGGGGGCTTGAACATATCATCGCTGTCATCATCAACTGCTGCTGCAATGTGGGGGGGAAAAAAAGACATAACAATAGTTATTTCATTGAAATGGCTGCTCTGTGGAGCTTAATAATAATAATAATAATAATAATAATAATAAGCTACAATGTGGGGGAAAAAAAGACAAGAGTTATTTCATTGAAATGGTTGCTCTGTGGAGCTTAATAATAATAATAATAATAATAATAATAAGCACAGGCACAGTTCAAACGATTAACCTAAATTATGGTGATTGAGTCTCCTACCAGATGGCCTTTCAGCCACTTTCTTGTCTTTACTTTTCTTCTTAGATGTCAAAGCTTTCAAAATATGAAGTGGTAGAAACAAAAACATAAATATAAACATGCACATGGAAAGGTGATACAATCAAGCCTAATGCTTGTTTGCATTAGGCTCAAATACTAATAAATGCCTAATGATCTTACCTAAAATAAAATGTAAGGAGTACGTTGAAAAAAGCATTTCAGGAATAGAGTGAAAAAAACAAGCATTTTATTCATGGAATAAAAGAACTTACATGCACGATCTCCCTCGGTCGATTCACCCTTGATTCTGGCTGCAAGTTCATCAGCAAAGGATGGCGGGCCTTTACTCTAAAGGTTAAAAAAAAGACAATGAATTAAAAAGACCTAACTTATATTTTCATTGAACATGTTTTGCTATGCTCTCTAATTGCATGCAATTATTAAAGTCAAAGCCTTACATGGATATACAGTATAATATAGTTCAGTTTAGATCCAGCTCTATAACTTTGCATGCACGCGTGCACATACATTTTATTTATGATCCATTATTATTGAATTGAAAGCTTCTATACTCTGGGGACGTACAAGAACAGTCTGACACATTTTCCAACTAATGTCAGTCATACCGGTTTGCCATTTTCTTCACCATCATCATCCTCCTTGTCTGAATCTCCAAATATATCAGAATCTTCATCATCCTCATCATCCTCGTAACTCAACACAGATGGCTTCTAAAAGGATGTGTGTGTGTGTGTGTGTGTGGGGGGGGGGGGGGTGTCAGCATTAGAAATTTTCACAAAGAACAAACTACAACATCTTTATATAATATCGGTAGCTTTCAATATATCAAATCACCTTCTTGATAGTGCCATGACACTCCTTCTCCTGATCCAATTCCTCATCAGATTGCTGTTGATACAAATGCCATTCCATGTCTTCACACAACATTTGCACTACCATACTTTAACACTTGACTCTTACGTAAAGCAAAGAATGATCAAACATTTCTTACAACAGCATCTTCGTCATCCTCGCTTGCAATTACGCTGTCTCGATCACTGTCGACGGACATGTCTTCAAAAAGCAAAAGAAAAGAGAAAAAGACGTCAGAATAAATACCTACGTGTTTTACATGTGTAATCGCCATGCAGTGGTAGGGAAACTGCTGAGAATGTACCATCACTGGAGAGATCGCCAAGTCCTACATCATCTTGCTCCATGAAAGCCTGAGAGCCGATTAGGTACGGCAAAGGCCTGTCCACATAGAGATCCTACAAATAGTAGGTGTATATAAACACAAATTGGGAATGTTTAATTCCATATTATATGATGAGGTCCGTTCAGACCTGCAAATATCAATGAACAGACCAAAACACAATCTTGGTTTGTTGACTCCCACAACTCAAAAAGCATGCGCTCACCCTAGGCTCCAGAATGGCTTCCACTCGGTCTGTTGTCTCCTCATCTTCAGAGTCGGAGTTTCCTGCTTTGATGTCCAGCTGCTCAAAAGCGGAGTCCAGCACCTTCAGACCATAGTTCACCGCCTCCTGAATTTTAGGAATCAACTCTGCCTCTTTCTGTTCCCTGGTCTTGTCCTGAAGGAAGAACACATTTTAACTTGAGGGTCATTGCATGAGTTGTGTATTTTAACACGTTATCAGAGATCACGATACCTGCTCAGGCTGCTTCTCCGTGGCTTCAGCCTTGGGTGCAGGTTCATCTACTTCTTCATCATACACTCTCTGACACAAGAATACACAATTAATAAATGAGAAAAAAAAGGTTGTAATACAACAGAAAAATGTGGTAATACGTTACATTTTCTATGAACTGTGTATTGGAAAGCATGAGGAAGTCATTGAAGACAGAATGCAAGCAACTGTCTGTGGCCTTGGTGTCACGAATCAGTCCATCTAGCTGCTTTTCTATCTCATGCGTCTTTGATAGCATTTTATGGGAAAAGTCTTGAAGAAAGAGGAACAACTGTGAAAAGGGATAATACATTAATAGCTATAGATAAATCAGGTAAGGTGTGAAGGCTACAGTTGTCATGTAAGTTGGGCATGGCACTCCTTTATATATAAAAATATAATAAGCATTTGTGATGCTTATTTAATGATGAATATAATAATCCCAAATCTGGAAAAATAATTTACCCCTGAATCGGCTGCCAAAGACCAGTTGGCACTGGTTTGTCTCATCTCTTCAAGAGTCCAGGGTCTTTCCCAAACCTGAGACTCTTTCTCTAATTGGTTACTCTGGTTAGGCCCATTTGACACCACTTCTGGCAAGCCGCTCATCTGCAATGGTACATATAACCAGTTGCTGTAGGTTTGAACAGCCAAAATAATTGTATAACTAAATAATTATGGCACAGCTATCATTTCCATCTAATGATATACTAAAACAAAAATCATGTACTATTAAAATAAGTGGTATCCAATAGTTTGGTGGTGAAATGTCCAACTGTTAAAAAAATAAAGCAAGATTGCTTGGTTGTTTGTCAAACAAGATTGCTCTACTGTAATGCTATCTTAGCTTACTAGCTAACGATGATACCACAGCAGAAAAAGCTTTCCAGGACAGAGCTAACTAAAATATTTGTGTGGTGCAGTGCTTACCTTGAAGGTGTCTGGCTAACAGTTTGCCCAGTATGTTAAATTATGGTCAGAAACAACATACAATGAGATCGATTATGTTCAAACTTGGCCTGTTCCTTATTGGTCTTCTGACAGGTCAGCCATGTTCTGTCTGCAGACAGTCACCTGACTAACGTTGCCTAGCTACCAAGTAAAAGTGTTACGGGATGTGGTGCCGTAATTTGTTTCCCAGGCGAAATTACTCTGGCATATCATAATATTCTACTAAAAATGGCAAAGATTAGCAGCCCACATTCATACAATTAATTCACGACATAATCGATAAATAATTGACATATCGGTAGATCATAATCTGTTGTCCACATTCAAACAAAACATTAAATTATAATATGCATAAAATCAGTTTGTCTCGTCTCATTACATTTATCAGCAGGGAAATGCTAGCCTCGCGAAACCATTCTGATCTCCCGAGCTCCAATTTCACTTCGCCATGATTCAGAGTATGATCAAAGTCCTACGGTATGTATGTCTCTGGTATGATCAGATGGCATCACGAAGCCCACAGTCTTGTCGTAATCCACCATGGAGTTGTAGAGTAAATTACCGGTACCGGTGTTACGCCTACTGTAATTCTGTGTCCTGACGAATTCAGTGACCCTTTCGAAACTTAAGTATGTTAAAGGAGAACAAGCATTAAATAGTTCAATAGATCTATAAATAATATTTAGAAATATCTAGACATCAATTAACCTTAAAACGACGAGGCTGATGTAGATAAAGTAGATTATATTCACTTTTTATTCAGAAATCGCTAAAATCACAATCTTTTTGCAGAGCAAACCACATTGATATAGCTAACCTTTATTAACCCTTTAACGAAATAAAACACTTCGGGAGCGAGACACAAAGTGCACGAGAAATCACGCACACACACTAATAGATTGTACATGATTTTAGGTGGCGCATGCGCACTTTCGAAAGTGTCACAGAATTAGGCCCAATACCTGTTCGTACATTTTCAACATACATTTCGATTAATAAGGACGTAGTTTGATTTCATTACAAAATCCGGTTTACACATTCACATCATATAGCCTACAATTATATTATATAGCAATGCTACGAAATATTGCAATATAGTAGCCTACACAGCATTACATTTTATTGTAAATGGTTGCTCTTCTAGCAAATAGAATGAAATAACCAAGCCTGAAAATAGTTCGTTTATTTGTTTGCAAGAAACATTTGTATAAATACATAGAGTAAATATGTCTTTAAAAAAAAAAGGCATTCAGTGCAAAATAGCATTACATGTATTGTTCAAAATAAAATAAAAATGACAAGCAAATTACTTTGAAAAAACATTAAGTCTGTGTTACACTAATACATGTATTTAAATAACCAAAACGGGAGGCAGTTTTTTTAATTTTAAAATGAAAACTCCTAAATTGTGTTAGGACTTCAATCAAGTTCCATTGTCTTTTCCACCTTTTCTGAGATGTCCAATGCGTCACCAGCCCAATAATCATACAGCTTGCCCTAAAGGAGAAACACATTATTATGCCTCAGAAACAGTTTAAAGCATTCAATATATATATATATATATATATTGTTATTAAAAATAAATATATATATATATAACAATATGTAAATATTTTGAAATATAATAAAGGAATAAGAAGTATTCCTTTAAACTTAAATGTGGAATAACTGCCATTATATGACTACTGTACATGCAGAGGCCTGGTACTGCGGAGGAGCATCTGCCATTTGGTGTAGATTCTGGCTACAAGGTCCTTCACCTGGAAAAGAGAGAAGATCCAGGTTAGTGTACAGAGTAATTAAACAACAGCCTTACATGAATGACATATCTGGCACCAACCTTGCTCCGATACAGCTGCTTGTCACTCTCTCTGATGTCACCCTTAACATACCGCTCCAGTTCATCACACATTATCAGCAAGTGCTCCTAATATAGAGGGATGGGTGGGAAAAGATTGTGATTCACTATAACCTTTCCATTTAGCGAGAAGTGAAAGCATTCTATTAGCACAGACCTCAGCTGTCAGTAGAGCCCGAGTTGCATTCAAAGAACCCATAATAGTGTATATCACATTTGTCACAAGTACATACAGCTAGCAGATCATTATGCAATACAAGGAAGCGTGTATAATATGACCTCCTCCCTCCTCTCATTTACAAGACTAGATAACTTCATTAGAATTTGAGTAATTTCTGTAAATACAGCTAAATGTTTTGCGCCCACACCATACCTTCTGATCAGGTGGCAAGTACTGGAAATTGGATGCTTCGTTTGCCAAAGTCAGCAGGCTATGGCAGAGATAGTAAGCCTGCAACACATGACAAAGCTTAAATACCATCATATCGCAGATGAAACAAACAAGAACAATGTTGAATGCATATATGCAGGAGACACATTGCTGACCTGTTGGTCTAGGAGGGTCATGTCAGCCAGTTTGTTGGTAGATGACCTCAGGTCTTTCAGCAGGGCTGAGGGCTGCAAGCGCGGCAGGTAAGGGCGCAGGTCAGAGAGCTACACCCGGAGAAATGGAGATTCAACATTTGATCTTCGATTCTATCGCTTATTTACCTCAATACAAGTCTGCATTCTGGATCTCAGAATAAACACTTAGTTAGATATGATATGTGATGAAATATGCACAGAAATACATTTATTTTCTAGGTATTTATGAAAACAACTGTTTTTGAGAGAGAAAATAACAGAAATCTGAGAAGTTTAGGGATTTAAAAAAAATATACATTTTCATCCTGAGATAAGGAAGCTCACGTTGACCTGGTTTATTACACATTGTGATAATTAAAAACTGAAACACTAACAAGAATCAATGTTACAAATAAATGCCATACCATAAATTCTTTGCCAGTAGGTCTGTATGTAGAAGATCCATCTAACAATTTTGAGATCATGCATAAGCTGAGGTGTTTGGACAGTTGTCTATGGGGAAGGGGGGAGGGGGGGGAGAAAACCAAAACAACCAAAAACAACAACAATGTTAATAACACAATAGATCATCAACACAAACTTCAACAATCTTGACACACTTGAATTAATAAGCAGAATAAACCTTACTTTCCACGTTGACTGTAAGGTAACAGGCGCACCAAAGAGCACATGTTGTGGTGGTCGACTGTCAGGTTAGTTAGGGCCAAGCAGATTTTTGGCATCTGGGAGAGACAGACAGACAGAATCACAACTGACAACAGCACTATACATTATGTGGCATGCAACCATTCTCACAAGATCAGAAACAAAACTATAGTAAAGTAGAGGTGCGTTCAAATTCACCAAACACATTTGTTTTTAACTTTAACAATTGAAATTAGTATTTGTAAACATTCATAATGTTAGATTAAGACTATGTCCACACGTACACTGCTAAATTAAAAAAACGGGGGTTTTCTAATTTGTAAAAAAAACAACATAATAAAATTACTCCCCACACAAGCACGTTAAAAAGAAAAAATTATGTCCACACGGAAAGGCAAAAATATGCTGTAAGAGCATGCCAAACCAGCAGCCGGCAATATAATCCTAGCCTTCAAAGCCGTTTTGGCCAGACAACTGGTTGGCCTGACTACTGGTTCTGAAATGTTCGGTGTTTCTCAATGTCAAGGATGCTTCCTTGGTAGGACGGATCCTTCCAAGTGCCTTCCTAGTCGGGTCCTTCCGAGGCTAGGAAAGACATTTGAAGAACACGTAATGGAACGGCCTAGCTAGTGTGCAAGATGACGTCATTCAAAAGAAGTCCCGCCTTCAAAATCAATATGCTTAATTAAACCGCGTGTTTCGCTT
Organism: Typhlichthys subterraneus; assembly: GCA_027564835.1. NCBI lineage: Eukaryota > Metazoa > Chordata > Actinopteri > Percopsiformes > Amblyopsidae > Typhlichthys > Typhlichthys subterraneus. The sequence goes on from JAODUH010035428.1 coordinate 15,049, forward strand.
TTTCATAACAGTTGAAGAAAAAAAAAAAACAATGGATTGTGTTGTATTGTTGTTATTTTCGTTTTGCGCCATTTTTAAATCTCTCCTCTTTTGATGTTCGCACAGGATTGTGGGTATTTTTAGAATGCGAAGAATGCACACATGCATCCTTCAAAATACTCTGATCGAAGTACTGAGTCCTTGGTAGAATTCTAAAGTATCCTTGACATTGAAACGGTACTTTGTCGAGATTCGATGACATAACATCCTTGAAATCCAGCTGTTAAGGATCCTTCCTTGACATTGAGAAACACCCGTTGTCCATTGAGAAACACCCGTTGTCCTCCATAGTGCACTCTGAACCTCTGCTCGTCATTATAGTTGGATAGTAACTATGTAAACATGTAAAAAGTCACATTAGCAAGGTTAAAACCAACACAGTTTTGCCTAAGTCCTTCATTGCTCAAACATCACGCATGTAAACCAAAGAGTTTAAGAAGCAAGATTGAAATGCATTATAATGCATTTCAATGAATTATATTTTTATATTATAATGCATTTCAATGAAATGCATTATAATGCATTTCAATGGAAGCAAAAATGCAATGGGAGCAAAGTTGCTCCCTTACTTTCAAAAATCAAACGTGGAAGTTCTGTTTGTTGGGACATCTGTTAAATTATATTATCTCTGATGTAAACGGTTAATAGCGCACATCAAACAAAAGACCAGCACACAGGCCAAAAACTCAGTTTTACCTGTCTACACGTGAACGCCGAGGACCCTGGCAGGAGTTTTGCTAAACCTTCGGTTTTAGTGATCGGATGCACCGTTTACATGTGGATTAAATGCCAAATCGCATAGAAGGTTTGTTTATAAAAATAACAGTGTATGTGTGGACATAGTCTTATACTGTAACCCTTCGTACAGCATCTGTGTTTCGCCAAGAACTTTGTCTTCAGACAGTTTACGTGTGTTCGCAAGCGTTCGCAGCAAAGTCAAAGCAAACAGTAAATTGTTAGAATAATTTCGCAAATGTTCGCCATTGTTTGACAATTTGAGCACACCTCAGTTAACCACCAGATGGTACATGGATGAACTGACCATTGTCTCCCAGTCCTTGAAGTTTCTTATGATGCAGAGCAGTACTGATTCCAGGCATGATTTGGGCTGGGAGGTAAGATGGGTGTCCAGGCCCAGCCGACTCACAATAGTCAGTAGAAGCAGCAGCTCATAGTCGGTGTAAGCCCGTGGACACAGATCCACGCAGAAAGCCAAGTACTGCAGATAATAGCAGAGAAAAGGAAGGGGGTAAATCATCTGCAGGTAAAGCAGACTCTGGAACATTAATCACTCACAAAGGCATGTAACATGTTCCATATATATAAAAATATGCAATGTCTACATGCGTTTCACCTTGAGAATGTTATACAAGTTGTGTGCAGGAAATCTGCTCTGTTTGCTGTTTCTGGGACTGTCATTGTTGATAATGAAGATGTCCTCCCTTGAGAATACATGCAAACCAAAATCACTTAATAGAACATACCATTATCATTAAAATAGCTGAAGACCACAAAATACCAAAAAATTATAAAATTCTACTTACAATAAATCACCTTCGGTGAATGGAGGCTGGAGGTGCTCGAATGGGAACAGAGTGACAAAGGGAACTCCCATATTTAAAAGGACCAGTGCCACGTCTGCCACACTAGGAACCCACACGGCTAACATTTGGCTCCCATTACTCACTGGTAAACAGTGAAAACACAAAGAAAATGCTGTCACGGAATTGCCAATATTATTACTAAAATTATTTTATTACTAACAATGGGTAAAATAAGTATTGAACACACCATTTTTCTCAGTATACATGCACTATATTGCCAAAATATTGGGACACCCGTCCGAATCATTGAATTCAGGTGTTCCAATCACTTCCATGGCCACAGGTGTATAAAATCAAGCACCTAGGCATGCAGACTGCTTCTACAAACATTTGTGAAAGAATGGGTCGTTCTCAGGAGCTCACTGAATTCAAGCGTGGTACAGTTATAGGTTGCCACCTGTGCAATAAATTCATTTGTGAAATTTTCTCACTACTAAATACTCCACGGTCAACTGTTATTGATATTGTAACAAAGTGGAAGCGATTGGGAACAACAGAAACTCACAGAGTGGGGCCAGCACATGCTGAGGCGCACAGTGGCCAGAAGTCGCCAACTTTCTGCAGTCAATAGCTACAGACCTCCAAATGTTGTGTGGTCTTCAGATTAGCTCAGTGTTCGCCTATCAGGACCATATCAGGTAATTTGAAACGTGTGTTGGAGCAGGGAGACATCTAAAAACATGCAGGAAAGCGACCCTCTAGGACCAGGATTAGCAAACACTGAGCTAATCTGAAGACCACACAATGTTTGGACTGGCTGGCATTTTATTGTGGCCATCCTAAGGCACACCTGTTCTGGTGGATGGATTATCTCTGCAAAGGAGAAGTGCTCACTAACACAGATTTAGACATATTTCTGAAACAATATTTGAGAGAAATAGGCTTTTTGTGTACATAGAGAAAGTATTAGATCTTTGAGTTTAGCTCATGATGAAAATGCGCAAAGACAATATTTTTGCCTTTATAATTTTGTTCAGTGTATGTAAGGGCTGGGAATTTATACATTTTTGTTTTTAAACTAATTAATCGCTCAAAATTGTTGAGATTCTTTTATTTTTATAGATGGGACAGTATAGAGACAGGATGCTAGTGGGAGAGAGATCTAAGGGAAGGGAATGACTTCAGCAGGCCAGATTTGAACACAGGCCCATAACAGAGCTACCACTTGCACCACAACTAGAAAACAGTAGTTGTTTGCTGCTATATTAATGGTTTAAAATATCATATAGACACCTTTTAAATCACCAACCATTTGGAACCTCATAGAAAACGCTTCAAAGCTTAATTTTAAAGATATTGGGGAGAGATAGAAAATGCAAGCAGCCATGTGTTACATACAGTATGCTTCAGTTATTTAGAGAACAAGGGTAACTGTGACGTTCATCACGGAGGGCGACATGGGGTGAAAGATTCTGAAACGGTAATATTTACATACACAAGTTCTGAGTATATAAAATAAGCCAAATAGCTAACGGGAGAGAGAGTGAAGGAAAGGTACGTGGGATAGTTTGATGTTTGTATGTCACTGGCAGCTTAATCAAAATTGTGTTTTTTATAACCAATCCAACGTTTTCTCACACCACGTCCCTGGAGACCTGGAGGAATGATACCGTACATATAGGTCCTTACCACGGTTTGGATCAGAAGTTTAAAAAGTTACACAAGCGAAGCCACACACATTTAAACCGCAATAATGATGGCAGACGACAACCACAACACTAGCGTGCACACAGAGACTGAAACGATTCCATGCTATCCTGTAACCTCGAGTCACGTCAATAAATAGCCTGGGTGTTTTTGCTTTTGTATAGTAGGTTGCCTATTAGCTACTAAAGTCGAATTGCTTCGGTTGTATTTTACATCGGTGTTGCAAATTGTCCATACCGCCGCTGTAGTGCAGAGCGTGTCGGTTTCACGTGATGTTCAGCGGGATGAAAGAGCGCGATTATCTTGTTACTAAGAAGGCCAAGAACATTTTCTATCACTATGTGATAGATAATAACGTTTTTTGAATTGGAATTGTAAACACTGCATGTGGGGCAGACGCTTCATTTTACATCTTGTTTTTTTATAGGCAATGCTAGCCTACATAGCCTACTATAGCATAGGATTACTAATAAAAGAGTTTGCTTAGTTTTTTAACCCCGCAGGCCCAGTGCATTCAATCTATCACACAGTGTTGTCGAAGTCAGCCTCTTCTGACCATTAGCACATCACAGTAAAAGTAAAGGCTGGATCTGCGAAATAACCTAATATAACTCAGTCTAAGCTAATGTATGTAACTTTGTGCTTCCCTGAATATGTTGTCACGTGATAAAGGTAGAATATGTAAATATATTCATTATTATACATAATTGAACTGCCCAGTGCAATTTGTAACATAAGAAATTAGTAGAAGAGACGGGACTGAGCAGATAAAACATTTATTAGTGATTTTGTTAGGCTTATTATGTTACCTGTATAAAATAGGCAATTTATTTAAGTATCTTTTTTTTCCTTTTTCTTAAATTAAGCACATTTTAACAATACCATGATAATACCATTTAAACGTGATAATTTTGGTCACTATAATAGTGATATGACATTTTCATACCGTTTCATCTCTAGAATGATTGAATTAAAACAATATTGGGCCATAGTACCTCTATGGCCCAATATTGTTTTAATTAAATCAAAGTCTAGCACATTTTCCAACCAATGTGGATGTCAAAACAATAGATCAGTTAAAAAAAAGATAATACCAACCCTTCTGTTGAGCAGTATTGATGGCGATTTCACAGAGGGCCATTAAAAAATAATCCGAGATCAGTTTATCAGAGTGGACAGACATCATCTGAGAGGGTCAAGCAGTAGAGGGTTACTCGCAGTTTTAGACATCTGTTAATAACTCGTTCTAGTGTTCGGGCCTACCTTGAAGAGGAAACGAGAAACCTTGGGTGGGCAAGGTGAACTATAGTCAAAGGCTTCTTGAAACAACCCATCGCTGATATGACATATCAGCTGAGCATGGCTGGACCTGAAGAATGACAATGAATATCAGGGACAGAAATTTAATAAATTCTGCTTATTTCAGTGGTTTTCAATCATGCAACCTACAAGCAACCTAACACTACTCCAGCAGACAAGACACCCACAGCTCACCAAAGTAGTGTTTTCTGCGCCGTATTCTGTGGGCTGACATTGCAACCTCTGAGCTGCAGTGAGTGCTGGTTGAAGATGTGGCCAAATGTCTCTAGGTTGAACACAACCTCTCCTGGACACACATCACTAATGCCATTGGACACCAATGCAAAACGCTGCAGGAATTCCCTAGGACACGAAACACATAAGCAGGCATGAGTTCTAAGGAAATTATAAGTGCATGACCAATTCTTAGCTAAAAAGCTATCTGAAGAAGAAAAAAAAAGGGTATTATAAAAAGGTACCGATGACATTTACTAGATAATAAAAATACTGGATGCATACAACTTGATTGTACTAGTCCAGCGACACATACTAGTCTGGGAAAGTTCTGTCTAGCAAGTCTGGCAGGAGTTCTGTTCAGTAACAGTAACAAAATATTGTTATTTCATCAAAACACTGGTAAGTTATGTTAGTCACAAAACAAGTAACTGCCCACTCTGATCAGAGTGCTGAAAGCCTGACATGTAGCCTAAAGTGGACACATTGTGAGAGACTAGCAGTGGTGTAGCGATATGACAATGGCAAATCTGAGATTCAGCAGCTTGAAGCGTGACAGGCGTAATAAACGGTTGGCGACGCAAAGTGGGCGGGTACAGTTAAACAAATTATAACTTCAGGTGATGCGATTGAGGCCACTACCAATAGGAGCTAAGGATATCGTTGACTGACAGATTGACTGAAACATTTTTGGTGGGAAATATATAGGGAATACTTTGGCAACCAGAGCCTGGAATGTAAACAAGCGACCAATTTCCAGTTACAAAACAATTTGCGACTAGCGGATAGCTTGCAGCTTAACCATTGCATTCTTCCCACTGTGTACTATATAACAAGTCCATATCCTTACTGTTGTTCTGGTGAGATGTCCTCCTCTTTAGTCTTCTCGTATTCCGCTATTGCAGACAAGTCTTCTTTACAAGCATTAAGCAGTTGTGTCTCAATCTCTCGAGATCTGAGGAGGGATAAAATAGGCAATGCATAAACGGCACACTGTGTTGCTAGCAGTGCTGGGGAAGTTAATATAATACTTATTAATGTTCAGCAGTGTTGGGGGTAACACGTTATGTAATATAACGCGTTACGTAATATTACTACTAAAGTGAGTAACGCGTTAGTCTTTAAGTAACGTGAGTTACTGGTCACAGTCTGTAAATTCAACGCCTTGTAAAGAAATAGATGCAATGTCAATTTATTCTTGGGCACGCTGTGTTTTCCTTTGATCTATGTTGCGACTGGGACACTACAATCTACATTGCTATGTTAAGCCGTGGACGTATAGCGGAGGCGAAGAGCCAAATGGCTCAAAATCACATGAAATTGACACCCGGAACTGCGCCTTGTCAACATCTTGTCTACGTGCATTCAACATGCATTCAACATGTTGTCTACTGCGTGTCGTTTGCGTGTTAAATTTCAGACATGCAAACAACTATGGAAGGCCATCCAGGCCAAAAACACACAAAATTAACGTGTGTAATTCACGTGTTGTCTACGTGCATACAACGTGCATTCAACATGTTGTCTACGTGTTGTTTGAGTGTCTAAACTTAACACGTAAACAACATGTTGAATGCACGTTGAATGCACGTTGACACCGCGTTGTTCCGGGCGTCAATTTCACGTGATTTTGAGCCATTTGGCCAGTTGTCCACCTTTTACGCGTCAATTGTCATTGGCTGCTGCGCACTATGGTCAAACCATTCAGTAAACATAAGGGTGCCTATGCCACTGTTTAACATGCTAAGAATCCTAGGCTATCGTTATTTTCTTTTGCTTTTGTGTAGCCAACCCTAGAAAAATCATATTTTTGGA
>JAODUH010035439.1:0-21680 GCA_027564835.1 Typhlichthys subterraneus
TTGTACATGAACATACTTTTCAGAAGGCCGACACGTCTGTATAAAAATTCATTTTTATGTCATATTCAAATTTTCTGCGATATTGAATTTTGGGTTTTTATTAGCTGTAAACCTTAACCATCAAGATTAAAACAAATACAGGCTTGAACTATATTTAACTTTGTGTGTAATAAATCCACAAAGTAGTTTCACTTCAAATAAATAATTTAAATTACTTACATTTATTTCAGTAATTTAATATGCATCTCAATAAGTTATTGACATGCATGTGTGTGTATGTGTATATATATATATATGTATGTGTGTATGTATATATATATATATATATATATATGTGTGTGTGTGTATGTATGTATGTATGTATATATATATATATATATAAAATGTTAATTAACACAGTACTTACACTGAGCTTGAACTGAGCTTTGTGACACTACACTTTGCATTGAGAGAATGTGTGTATGATCGCTATGGCCAGTCATCTCTCTGCTCTATTCACAGTGACAGCACGTTCTGTTGTTCAGTGACCCAGAAATGGTTCACACTCTGCAATAGGCAATGCTTTGGATGATTCAGCGGTCAGCAGCTATTGTGCAACCCTCATTTTTAGAGGATGGGCGCTGTTGGAATAGGGGTGCAATTAGGTGAACAATGGTTGATCTTCTAGCTGCTCTGCACTATCCTACATTATATTAATTGTAAAATAATTCTCTATAAAATGCATTCAAGACAATATGTACTCAATCAAGGAGGCTCAACTTTTAACAAAAGACCTAGATAGTCACACTTACTTATAACTGGGTTGTTAAGTAAAATCATGTATAATACATACACATTATTAATTACTGTAGTTACCTGAACAAGTTCATACACACTACTACACTGCTACTCTAGGAGGCAGTATGGCTGTCGTCAGACAGACTGATGTCATCAATGTGCGCTGCGCGTTATCCCCACATGGTATAAACATAAACAGTTAAGGTAAATGTTAGTTTTTTTGTAATATTAATGCTAATACTGTAAAAACAAAACTACAACTAGCCTACTAGCTACTAAGAGGTTGCGTTGTTTGTTGTTTTTATGATAGCAAGTTAGCTTTAAAGAAAAGAGTTTCACTGGACGTGTTATTGGTTATTAGCCTGTTTTATCTAACGTACAAGTACGTCGTAATTTAGCGTAATGACATTTTATTATCTGGGAATGTGATAAACAGTTACCGGTAGCTCCTATAGGCTATATGACCAACAAACTCATCTTCATTTGAGGGCTCACCAACTAAACGTTTTAACAACTAAATCGTACAGAGATTTGAACAGAAATATATTAATGACAAAATGTGTCCCCTTGCATTTCTCAGGCAATCATGGCCAGGCAGTGGCATGTCGGCCACTCCACATCCATACTTTGTGTGGGTGCCTCCGAGGGTCTCGTAGCCTCAGGCTCTGAAGGTGGAGAGGTAACAGTGTGGAGTCAAGACGGAGATGTTGTGGGCCGTCACCTCCTCTCTGGTGAAGAGGACAATACAGGTGTAGCGTTCTCCCCTTCCGCTCCTGGATTATTGTATGTGTCTCATGGGGGAACGGTCAGTGTACTTGACCCACGCAATCTGAAGGAAGCTGTACTGGAGTACCAGGGTGTCGCTGAAGAGGAAATCAATGATTTGGCACTGAATGATGCAGGCTCGGCCTTGGCGGTGGCTGACGACTCTGGGGCTGTTAGGGTACTGGAGCTCCCAGGTGGAAAGGTCTACAGGACACTACGTAGACACACTAATATCTGCTCCTCAGTGGCCTTCCGTCCTCAGAGACCCAATAACCTAGTTTCAGCTGGACTGGACATGCAGGTGAGTGATTAGGAAGGGGTTGGCCATTCCAGAGAGTAAGAAAAGAGACATGCCGCATATTTGCATTGTAACCTTTCACCATCTAGCTACACTAATTTGAAATTAATGTTTGTGCTCTCGTTCAGGTGATGCTGTGGGGTCTACAGAAGACCCGACCTCTCTGGACCCTCAGCCTGCAGGAAGTGGCCGAGGAAGACGAACACCATCAACAAAAAGCCGGCCAGCTGTTCAATCCGCCACTGGCCCACTGCGTCTCTGTGGCGGGCTGTGGGAATGTTCTGGCCTGTGCCGCGGAGGATGGACGGGTGTATCTGTTGCGAATCGGCAGCGGCTCCAAGCTTGAGCAGCAGGGATCATTCAAGGCCCACAGCCAGGGGGTCTCGCAGGCCCACTTTGTGAGTTTCCTGCCACATGCGTACTGGCTAGCCACTGGGGGCAATGACGGTCAGGTTGCTCTCTGGGACCTCAGCCAGAACCCAGTGGCGACCCCTGATGCTCACGTCAAATCTGAAGAACCGGTGACCCACCGCAGAAAGGCCAAGAGCAGGGCGAGGGCTAAACAGCATTCTTCCCAAGGCAAAACAAAGGCCCCGTCTAAGGCCACATCTGAGCAGGAGGAGCTCGAGAGGGAAGGGCAGGTCCAAGAGATGGCGGAGGCAGGGGACCCAGATCAGTCAGTAGACCCAGAGGAATTGTTCAAATCTGGGCCCAGGCTCAGGTTCTGTCATGGAGACAAGGTGAACTGGGTGTGTCCAGCCCTTTTGAAAGGAGAGCCCAGTTTGGTAGTAGCTGATCAGAGCTCCACGTTGAGCATCTACTCTCTGGCAGGACTCTAAGTCCACAGTTTGCTAATCTTTTGTCTGGACAATGGCAACACTGAATCTTTTTTAATGCCTGCCTTGGTTATGTTAAACAAGTCACAATGGAACTCTTTCTGGGGTTTTTATGCTGTTACTTTCTTGCAAAGCCACCTTTCTTTCTACTACTGTGATCAGGTCGCCATCACTGTGCACTGGATAGCCAACACTAGAGACAAGGGCTTCATATCTGCAGACATGCATTAAGGCATTCACCTTTTTTATCAGTTTGGTTAAAAGGATCATGTTATGAAATACATTTCTTTCTGGCACACTGGAGGCATTATTTTTTCAATTGGCAAGCTATCCAAGAAATATGTGTGTTAGCTGTGTGGTTGTGCTGTGCTTGATATAGTTGGTCATAACCAACTTGTGAAAACTGTGGTTAAACACAGCTTAATGTGCTACCAAAACTGTCAACCTGTTATTTACACATTATTGAGCCTGTTAAGATATTGGCATTCACCATTCTGTACAGCCTATTTACTGCATTTAAAAAGAAATAAACTGTTTGCAAATTTTATTTACAGGCTTAACAATAAACAAAAGCACATTCTTGCTTGTATCAGTCACATTCAAATGCATGTAATAAAGAGTGACATACTTAGGACTGACAAACCATCTTAAAAGGCACAGCGCTGACTTAATAACATTTGCTGGTTTATGCAAACTAAACATTATATATAACCTAAAGGTGGGAGTAGTTAGATCATTCTTAATGTTACAATCTGCAATTCAAATAAAGTGATTCTGCAATTACTGATAAAAGTAATATTTCTATTCATTTTTGGTGAAATAAGCAAACAATGATTTATCACTTTCAATTGCTCTTTACTCGTATGCTTCTTAATCAAACCACTGTAGATGCAACATGGGAAAATATACCACTCTCCAATTAGGGGGTAAATTACAGGCACCCCTGTAGACACTCCATTGAAACGGGTTTGTCATCTTCCCGTGATTCTTGAGGAGAGCTGACTTGACCTGATACGAGCTCTGCATACCACAAGCATAATGTGCACTCATTATGTAGCGGTTGGATGTTACAGTCTGGCCAGGCTCCTCTCCAAGCTCTCCATCTCCGCAGCCCCCTCCTCACCCTTGCTACCGCGGGCACTGGACTCTAGGAACTCCACCTTCATGGGCAGCTGGCTAAAGTCAAAGTCCTTGCCTTTCTTGCCTAGAGGCACAGTGCCACCCACAGAACCATCCTGAGCTGTCAACGCTGCTGATCGAGTCACTCTCAATGTGTTGCTATAGGAGAAGACACACAAACTTTGTTGATAAATGGTAATTATAATTAAGTCAAATTAGACTGAAATAGTTTCCAAATATTGTTTGTAAGTTTACCTTATCATTAGGTATTATTAATTACTACTAATTTGTTAAACACAATGGAGTGTTCTTTCCCAAACAAAACATTAAAAATAAGTTTTCTTTGGCCACTGAAGATAGAATATTAGAGGGAAAACTGAACTGTAACTGACTGATTAAACCTCTTCTCAGGTTGAAGGTAGAATGCCCTCATGTAAACACCACTGGGAGTGATCTTATTTGAAATGCATTTGTCTCCATGAGCCAAATATGGAATTACATATTAATTGTAAAAGAAATAAAATAAAAGGATACTCACAGTTCTTTTTCCAGCTGCTGCTGAATCAGTTTGGCTGATTTTGCCATGGTAATATCTAAAGAACCAGCACAAATGCACTAATGTAACTTTTAATTATTACCATAATACAAGTTAGTCCACAATATCTCCACAATATCAGTCTGGGAAATAAAATTGAAAACTGTCAGCCAGGCAGTGCCAATATTAGGTGTCAATAAAATCCTCACCAGGTAATTGGACCACCTTCAACCAATCATTACAAGATGCACGTAGAGATGGTTTTCTGCAGATATCAATTGAGAGTTCCAGACTGATATGTAAAGCGAAACAAATTACAGAGGCAGCCCTTGCAAAATCAGGATGGTTTTAACCAGACTATCAATTTCTTGTTCATGATGTGTTATGGAACTTGCTTATTAACCTTGTTTGTTACATGCGACAAACAAATCTGGAGCATTCTTGGAGATCACCATGTCCGTCAATAGAAAGTACAGAAATTCAGCCACATCTCGAACTTCCTTCTGGAAGACAGCACTATCCACCACAAAGACAATTGCTCTGGACACAAGGAAATAAATAACATTTTGAATTAATTAAAAAAAAAAAGCAAAAACAATTAATGATTTTAATAAAACACTAAATAGGTTAAATGCGAATGCAAAAATTAAACACGTTACCTGGCTGTAGACTTAAACTTCTCCATGTACTGAGAGCGAAGACTATCATGACCTGGGAGATCAATAAGGGTCCAAGTGCTTCCCTGCATGTATGGGTATATATGGTTGATTGATAGATATAGTAGATATCCAAATCAAGTGAGAGTGTGAAATGTATTATCTGTGACATTGCGCCTTGATGACATTTAGGATATTACATTTCACAAACCTTACCTTATCGTTTTTAGCTTTATATGGAGCACTACTGTCAGTGATGGAGGTCTGTGTTCTTTTGAACTTTCCAGACACCAGCTGAATAATTAAGAAAAACAAGTTGTATAATGGTTAAAACATTGTAAGCTTAAAATTGTTTGGCATTCAAATCTAGGAATACTCACCCTACTGAAAATGAGTGTTTTCCCTGAATCACATAAACCGACGAGCAGGACTGCACTTCGCACAGTTTTACTGGTAAGAAAGTACTTCAAAAAAACTGAAACAGATGTACCGGTAATACATTAACATTATAAAAATGAACACTAGGCCCGCATTTTCAAACTGTTTTTCCATAGTAGTTCATACATCACTTGGTAATCTGTAATACGATAAGTGTTGCCATTTGTCTCACACAGCATATGGAACTGGCAGATGTAGTACCGTATTTGTAAATACAGTACAGTAACTATAGTATACTGTGCAGGTCAAATCACATTAATACACTAGCATCATTAAATAATATCACCAACCACACATATGAAGATTGTTTTCTATAAGACCCGTGAATAAATACAAAGGCTACATTACTTGGTACGTGCTAGCCAAAAGAGAGAGCTAGGCCTCGCCACCACCTAACAGTGCTGGGCTAAAATAGCTAAGCTAACGTCTAGATTAGCTCTTCATCGGCTAGCCTCAACCGGCTTGACTTCTTACCAAATGTTATGATAACAATGGCCAAAGCAACAATAATTCCAATGATAAAAACCGGGTCCTGATTTTCCATTTCCTCTCGTAGGTTTTTAATATATGTTTCAAATGGTGTTTCCAACATATTTGTGTCTGTTTTCTGTTCCATAGTAACATATGCTGTTACGCTTTCTACCGAGTTGTCACTGTGCTAGTTTAGCTTCACGACCACTATGTTTACGACACGTGGGCTTTCCTGTAGTGCATGCACAACGTCTGGTTGCCCAGCAGAGGACACTGTCTCCCACTGTATTTAATGAGCAAATGGTAATCAACTTTCAACTTTATTCACGGCCACGCGAATACAATAATGTATAGGCTACTGATAGGCATTTAATCAATGCCATACTGTGCTAATATTAATTAATATGTTAGGCCTATGTGTGTGCTCATGTATTTATAGCCTATAGTTTATGGGCAAGGGAAAGGCTAATGCTGAATGCCTAAAGTGTGAATCTTGTGACAATTATAGGCCCTATAGACAACATCGTTATTATTGAAATTCTATTCTAATATTTCTGTTATGCAAATAAAATAGCTAATTTCTGTTGTTCATGTTTATATTTGTCTATTTTTATCAAAGTTAAGAGTCCTTTAGTTTCTCAGAACAGATGCGCTTTTACGCACACCCCCTAGTTCAGTCGTTGCATGCGCCTTTACGCAGAGCCGTTATTTGATTCTTGGTTCTCACTAAGGATGTCAAACCAGACATCAAATCAGAAAATACCGTTATTCTTTAGGAAGGTGTGTGTGCGTGAGACATTCATTTAGCATTCTCATCATTTGGGCGTCATCCTGATCTAGACTATTCATGCGCGTATAAAGATTTTCGCCAATAGATTCTACCCCGAATCTTTTGTATCGGCACCCCACATTTATTAGTAAAATCATACATCTAGAGATTTGACTGATATCTTTAACAGGAGAAGGCAATGATGGGGATATCGTTATTATACGCGCTATGTGTGTGGATGGGTCTAATCAGTCTTTCTGAGGAAACCGGATATATTTATCATTTTCCTGCGGGTACTCTGCAGCGTATTAAATCTGTACAGAGCGCAAGCAACGGACCACCTGGGACCAGATCTCATAGCCAAGTCAGGTGAGTGCATTTTCACAGGACACATAGGCCTATATTAGTTGCTTTCAAAAATAATAGACTAGAAAATAGGCTACCTAACATTGCGAAGAAAGAGCATTAAACGTTCATGCATAAATGCTCAGTTGGCCTAATAGGCCTATAACGACATAATATGCACTGTTTTACTGAATCCATAATTACATTTGATCAATTTTATATTATAGTAATGTTATATATATTTTCAAAAGTTTAAAAGTTTAATTTGATAAAGACAACATATATTTGTATATAACGTAGCCTAGCTCTAGTACAATATCTTGAAATGTTTTCTATTAGGAACTGGTGTCCATACACTGTTTCCAAGACAGTGACCTGCCAGGTGCACAATGGGACTGAGACTGCCATACAGAGAGTGTTTCAGGGCTGTCGTTGGCCGGGACCCTGTACTAAACTTATTAGGTATTTATGACAACAGGAGAATACAATCCAGAAATCAATAAGTAAAACTTTCAGCATGTAGAGCCTGTAGTGCATGTCCCTGTATTTTCTATTACGTTTAATTTATATTGTAACATGTAATGTGTTGTTAATATTATTTTCCTATTCGTCTCATATTTTCATTTTTACCATTCAACTTCTACTTTCATTTTGAAGCAAGTGCATCTCTTCACGTGAAGCAGTTTGAGCTGCAATTATTGTATGAAAGGTGCAAATACAAATCAAGTATATTATTATTAATCAACAGCATTAACAGGAAACAACTTAATATGCATATCACATTAAACTGTCAACAAATGTATGCAATCTGCCTTCCAGACATAAACCAATACAGAAATAGAAAGATAAAATGGAATAAACAAGCAAACATGTAATGTTTCAGCTACAGAACCCTAATCAGGCCGTCCTACAGAGTGGCCTACAAGCAGGTCACAGCACTAGAGTGGAGGTGTTGCCCAGGCTTTGGGGGAGAGGACTGTCGTGAAGGTCAGTACCTCTGCAATCTGTACAATATAATGTAAACTGGCGCACTATTGTGACCCTCTCCATAATGCTGCAGACTCCAATAACAGAATAGGTAGTTAGTGTAGAGTAGGCAAACAGTTATCATAAAGAACAAAGAAGAGTCTTTATTTACAATTTACATTTGGCTCATTTAACAAATGGTGTCTTTTCACAGCCTAGATAGAGCTTACCACATCAGTCTTTTCTCTTGTTTAATAGTGTAGTTTTGGTAGATGAGTCGTAATGCTACTGTGCAGCAGCTGGGTTCAATTTATGTCCAAAGTTGTGTTGAATTAGGTTAAGAGCATGTTTTACGTTACTTTTGGGAATATTGCTGCAGTAAAACAACAGTTGAAAGAGATGTCGTTTTCTGTGGGGTTGTACCTGTGCTTTTATAGTGATATATTCAAGATGCTTTTGTGGCTGAAAGTTCAAGAGAGCCCACAGTCTCTTCTCGCTGTTCTCTTTTCCCCGCACACATCAACATAGTCTGCCAACAGACACTTCCAAGGGAGACTTGTGAATACTGATCGGGGCTGTTAGTGCCAGGGCTTAGTTAAAAGAAGCTGTGGCGTGTTGCCGCCGATGGGTCCTGCTGCTGCTCAACCGAAGACAGGACTTCCACCTTATAGAGACCAAGGTTTTTTACCCGTGGGCGAGCCACTATCAAGCTACATGAATAGAAAAAGAGTAGGAGAGCGGATGGAAGATTGATGCGGGACTGCATCAACTCTGTTGATTTAGACATAAATCACATTTATATATACACTGGGGTAACCACACTGACAAACATGCTTGCATTCAGATCCACACAGTCTGTAGGCTGCCTGTTAAAGGGGAATTCCATGTCAATTCTGGCCTAGGTCTTATTTCCCCCCTCTCTTCCAATTCTAGCGGTCGTTTGTGACTAAACTCAAAACCAATATTTCTTGGGATTTCCACCGTCTTGACTCCACAGATTGTGATGTAAACAAACTAGGTTATCAGAAAATCTGCATCTCTCACCCAAAAATGTGTACATTGAAGCATGTAGCATTAACAATGCTGATGATTTCACAGCATGATAGTCTTGTACTGATGAGACCATAATCCACGTCCTTGTTGGTCATTGCTTGGGCATGCACACATCACAGTACACCGTAGAGACAAGAACTCGCTGGTTCAAACCCGGCTAACTCCTCACCAAGTGTCGAGGTGTCCTTGAGCAAGACACCTAACCTTAACTGCTCCCGGTGGTTAGGATGCACCTTGCACGACAGCAATCACCATTGGGATTGCTGGGATATGCATGCGCCCGTGTTTTGAGACGTCAGTAAAATGAGAATCGCCGTCGGTGTATGAACGTGTGTGTGAATGGGTGAATGTTAGTCAAACAATGTAAAGCGCTTTGGATAAAAGAGCTATATAAATGCAGTCCATTTACCATTATCACATGTACTGTGTATTGGAAAATACAATGAAGTATATTACGGATAAATGTAGCGTTAACCTTAGAGATATCAAAAGCACATGTTTTGAGTGAGTTAGTATATATTGATAGCCACATTTGTTCGCCTTATAATATATATGAATGAAGGCCAGAACTAAATTGTTTTATTATGATTATGATCACATCATTGATCTGCATGCACAGGTGGAAGAGTTTGAAAACTCGGAACCGGAAAGTGCACACGTATCACACCAGTTTTGCATTATAAGTTATACAATCTTATAACAGCCCATTGTATATGTTTAAGACAGCATTGCTGAATGAGTAGAATGATCAGTTATCAGAATTAGCTATTACTTTCTTTCAAGATGTTTCAAGTTGTTGTTTTTTTCATGCCTGTTTATAATTTATGGTCAATTATTGTGCCTATAGCATTCCATTTGGTGAAATTATATATACTGTATACTGTAGTTGCACTTGGACAGCTAAGATTTACCTAGTGGTATGAAAATATGCATTATTATAAAAAATGTTGGTTTTATTCTAAAGCTTTTAGAATACATTATTTTCCCACCCATACATACTGTGGTCATGTCTACATAACTATTACTGCCAGAGGTTACGGTTAATTTGAGACCATAGTGGTTGCAGAAGTGTGAAGGACTAATATGGCTGTTTGTTTAACCTTTGCTGGAACACATTCTATAGGGAAACGGTCTCCATATGGACAAAGACAAGGCCAGGTTCTTCTAAATAACAGGAGCGTACATAGGGAGGATGATGTCACCAGCAGGTCTGCTTGATGTTGGGGAGTGGAGGAGGGATGACAGAGAAATGGCAGGGGTCTGTGTGGGTTGTGCACAGTGGAGAAAGGGGTAATGCAGGTTGATGCAATGGAAGAGTAGCACAAAACAAGGTGTCTGACCAGGTGGTGAAGAGGCAGGGCTATGTTACCACAACGACAACCGTGTGACAATGTAGAACGAAAAGGAAGAGGGATCATTGACAGTGCGACACGGTGGTCTCAGATGCATGTGTGGAGCTTAGTTGTGTCTATCCTAGTGGGCTCCAGCTGCTGCTATAGCTACCCCCGCCCGCCCCCTTCTGTGGGAAAGTGCCCCCCACTAACATGAGCAAGTGTGACACTCTTCCAACAGATACAAACATGGCCATGCATAGCTCAGACATTCAACTAGGCACGTTCATGCTAATGCTATATTATACATAAGTACATCCCGTTTCTCCAGAGGGAGATTATGTTTTGAAAGCATACAGGAACTCAAATTCACAATTGAAAGTTAGAAAGGGTGGCATGCATACTTAACTAATACTTAAGCTAACCACATAGCAATCCTTATTTTGCCATCATGAAAGAGGTGATTTGGTAATGGTACCAACATGCTTGGGTTTATATGTTTGCATGTGTGCCTTGCCTATGCTTACATGCCTATCAGTGCATGTGTGGGTGTGTGCAACCCATAATCCATCCGTCTGCATAATCTAAATCCAGGAGGGATTGTTTTCAGACAAGACAGAATACAGTATGGAGATGACATCACGTTTTGGCCTCGTGGGACTTCAGAGACCTACACTTACTATTGAGGTGCCAAACGAGGATATATGGGAGAGACCAGTGTAGTCTGAGTCAATGGATAAATTGTTTATCCTGTTCTCTCCACAGATGTTGCTTCATCTTGTCTAGCCAGACATTGTTTAGGGCTTGGTGCAAGTATTCCCCATCAAATATACTCTGGGATGGCAAAAATGGAGAACACGAGTATATCTTTTCTCTGTGTTAAAACAACAACCCTGTGACACCCAGCCTAATGTTTTTCTTATATTGATCGGTTGGGATGTGTGCTCCGACATAATAATGCATGCCACAAAATGATGCATTTACAGTCTGAGCATTTAAGTGTTGCCTGTCGGAATGCCATATGCAGCCTGACCTGCATATGCATGTGTATTAACAGAACAAGAGTCCTGGCCCAGTTTGCTGTTCTGGCTCTGCATCTCAAGATTTACAATTTACCTTCGGTGGTGGTTGCACTAACACATGACGGCATGGAACACATTTGCTGGAAATGTGTTAGCAATTTCCCTGTTGTTAGCCCCTACCCCTCTTCCCCTGTCACATCACAGCAGCACCCTGATGCCTATCGGCGCACACAATCGCATAACCAGGCTGGATTGTGGGTAATGTCTGTGTGTGAGGGAGTCTTATCAGAAATAAATGCCAGGACCTCCCTTGGTGTAGTCTAATGGAAACGGTGAACTCTGAACTCAGAGTGGCAACTCTTGCAGGCTCGGTGAAAGCCTACTTTACTCACACAGCATGTCTTTTCTGCAGTTAATGAGGAATATTAGCAAGCAGTGGATTGCTGAAAAATGATTAGTGTGTCAACAAGGCAGTACTACTGCTGCAATGTTGTTAAGCTCAACACATCTTAAAGTTAGAGAAGTATAAGAGAGTATTATTATATCACTTTTTTATACTATTATTGCTTTTGTCACCCATCAACACTTTAATATTCCCTTGCCCTTATTTTAGACCATAGCTTTGTCATCAGCTTATTTACCTTATTTACTTTTCAGACATGGGCATATATCCAGCATAGCATAATGAAACAATCATTGTTTTTTATGTTTATGCTTTGCTGTTTATTTCTACTCTTCATTGTCGTTATTATTAACACTAAATAGTAGGCTATGGTACATGGTACAATGGTACATCCTATTTTACTCCTCTCATCTCCTCTCCTCTCATCTCCTCTCATCTCCTCTCCCCTCCTCTCCTCTCCTCTCCTCTCATCTCCTCTCACCTCCTCTCCCCTCCTCTCCTCTCCTCTCCTCTCCTCTCCTCTCCTCTCCTCTCCTGGGAGTGAAGAAGCAAAACAGCCATATCCCACACATGGTCTCTTACCCTGCAGTCATTACAGTGTGAGTCAGTCTGTGATTGATGTCTCTGTTACATCCATACTTTGGCTCAAATATATGTTCAGACGGTGACCCTTGACCCTGTGGCGGCTATGGGATAGCTCAGCTGTTCCCAGTGCTGGTTTGATCTGCTTGATGGATGGTGCTGGGATCGTGTTCCTGCCGAGCTTTTGTTCTGTATCTTTCACAGGCCTGTTTCTGGGCCTTTCCGTCTCCCCGCCTGTCTTGACTCCCACTTGTCCTTCCCTGTCTCTGTTGACTCCCGCTGCTGGGGTCAATCTGTCAGTGGTCACCTGTGGCTGTTGCAGCCATATGTCTGTCTCTGCTGTCGACGGCAGGCTAGACGCTGAAGCCAAGCCTGTGTGCGTGTGTGGGTGTGCATCGCCCTGTCTGCCAGCATTTTTTATTTTGTTTCCTCCTCTTCCTCTCCATCCTATTCTCTTCATTTCACCACGCACACACACACGCACACACACACACACACTCTGAAACCTTGCTTCACCCATTCACGCTGCGTTTGTCTTGCCAAATTCACATAGCATCTCCTCCTCATAGCATCGTGAGGACTGTGCGTCTGAACACTATAAGGCCATCCATTACGGTATACAGTCTTTTTTAACCACTTTGCCCCAAAATTCATAATCTTTGTGTCATTTTTCACAACTCGATATAAAACATAAAACGGTAGCCACTTGTAACACAGGCTATCCTATGTTCAAAACATAGGATTGTACTATTATATCTTTAAAGAAACTGTGCACTTGCAGGATCATTGGTTCAAATTACAACTTCATTGTGAATGTGCCAATAGGATCATTGTGTAGCTGTTTGTACAATCATTAACTATTGTAGTACAAATAATACAAATACAAATACAAGAAAAAAACTACAGCAGTAAAGCATCAACTGCATAGTATTCCTCACCTGGTTAAGGTTTACTGTAAAAATCACAACAAATTATGGATTTTCTGTACTTCTACATTTCCATCAACAATGTCTTGTAATGTATAATAATAGTTGTGTTTATTAGCCATTAGCATCTTGGTATGTGAATCCAGGCCTGACACTGGCGTGATATCATTGTATGCATCTTTCTAAGCCACACACAACCACTTCTTGTCCACTGCAATTCCTTTGTGTACCACATCATCTTCCTACTTCCTACATCTCCTACTGCTTGACCTCTGTTGTGACCTGGATCACCTGCCAGCTCCATGTTACAGTATCACTCATGATGCGTTGTAGGTGGAGACCACTAATTTCAATACTGTAAATACTTGAAACATAATGTCAAATCAGTAATCAAAGGCCTGCATATATACAGTAATGTGACTGTCAAATCTCTGGATGTGTTACAGCACATGGGACCATAGAAACAGTGTCTGAAACAGTGTTAGAATACAATGTTAGAATACTGAACGTTGAATAATTAACATTTATGTTGCAGACTCTTGGGCATGCTATGCCATGCTATGTACCTTAAGCACTGCAGTGTGTATGTGTGCGTGTGTATGCGTGTGTGTGTGTGTGTGTGTGCACGTGTGTGTGCATGTGTGTGTGGAATCTACAGGCCACAGACAGCTTTCTGAAACTGGCTGTGCCCCCAGACGTGTGTTGTGTGTCTGCCCATGCCAGCAAGTGGTCATCTATTGCTGGCATGAAGAGCAGCTGGCACACACACACACATACACACACGCACACACAGACACCGACACACACAAACGCACACACGCACACACACACAGACACACACACACACACATACATACACGCACACACACACACACACACAGACACAGACACACACAAACGCATACACGCACACACGCACACACACACAGACACACACGCACACACACACACACAGACACACAGACACACACACACACATACATGCACGCACACACACACACACACACACACAGACACACACACGCACACACACACACATACATACACGCACACACACACACACACACACACACACACACACACAGACACAGACACACACAAACGCGCACACACACACACACACACATGCGTACACAGACACAGGCACACCCTTTTCTGTGTATTTTGGGGATGTAACTCACTTACTCTAATTACTCTTACGGTAAGCTGGTCCAAGGAGATGTTTCAATACATCAGCCTGCATCCTTTCAGCACATTTACAGTATTTGTTTACTGTCCCCAAGTGCGTCATGGTTTGTTTTGTGGTTTTGTGTGTTCGTTTGCGTGTGTGTGCGTGTGTGTGCGTTTGTGAGCGTGCGTGTGCGTGTGGGTGAGTATGTGTAAAAGACAGAAACAGACAGTGATTTCTATGATCTGTGTCCAGGTCTGATGTAAAATCCCCACAGACTCAACAGTCTGTACACACAGTCTGCCATATACTGCAGGCCTGTCTAAGCGCATGTACTGCCCTGTACTGTAAACCCCACAACAAGGCTAGTAATACTTCTTTAATGGGGATACATAAATAGCTGAAATCACATCCCATCACGCCTGTTTTTGTCTGACTGTATTTACTGCAAGAGAAAGAACTCAAGAATAATCAAACAAGTTGTTGTCCTTGAGCCTACATGTTTAAATTGCTATGCAAAGCCATGTTTTCCCCCTAACTGTCAAAACAGAGAAAGATTTCTCATAATTTCTGTTAATTTAGCTTCCCAGCAGAGACAAAACAATTCCCAACCTTTCCAAGAAGCTGAGAGCAATCCAAGAAAAATAAATATGCCTTCCTGTTGCCATGGTGTAATCATGGATCTAAAAAGTCTACAGTATAGATTGTGGTCCCATTCCAAACAATGCATCAGCTCTCATATAACGGAAGTTTGACTTTGCCTTCAAAAAACAAGATGTCTGCCTGCAATAGACATTGCTGTTTATAAATATAAATTATAATGACTATAATAATGTGTTGGTGTTTTCCTGTGACACACATTTATAGAATGGCATGCAGTAATGTGAAATGCCTGTGGGTCAGCTAATTCCA
The DNA here is from genome assembly GCA_027564835.1 of Typhlichthys subterraneus. NCBI lineage: Eukaryota > Metazoa > Chordata > Actinopteri > Percopsiformes > Amblyopsidae > Typhlichthys > Typhlichthys subterraneus. Next base: position 15,373 of record JAODUH010035439.1, read on the forward strand.
AGACCTGTTGTGGAAAATATTACATATGTCAGCTCACTGAAAATAAGGGTGCACTCTGCCTTCTCTCCAGGGCTGTAAAGTAATCTCAATAATCTTATGAAACGCACCAGCCCTAACCATTGAGAAGGACATGGAAGAACATGTTCTTCCATGCTGAGTGTCTCAGCAGTCCTCCACATAATGTGTCCCAGCCATAAAGGGCATATGGTCAGTGTGGGTTTAGATGTTGGTTGCTGCTTCTGTTTGTGGATAGCGAGCCCCCGCATTGTAAAACTATACTCCTACAGTCCGAAACACATAGTCTGGCCTGTAGGCGCACCCAAACAAACACGCACACACACACAAACACAAACCAGACATGACAACATTTAGTCTGTCCTATTTCGGTGAAGGAAAAACCTCAGTGGCTGTCACTTGAACCGCTGTCAGAGACCATGATTTCACGTGTTTGGCCCTATTTCATTGTTGTCATGTTAGTTATTTATGAGAAGCAGTTGTTGCTGGTTCTAGGTATTGCTCACTATTACCACAGTGTGGGTGGGTTCCTTCTGTGGAATCGACAGCTGACATTCCTCAAAACTTATGAGCCATGAGCTTCTAGACCAGTGAAAGGTTCCAATTTAGATGATAAATATGGGGTTCCTTCTTTGGACCAATACTCTTCTGTTTTGGCTTAAAGTTCATGTGAAGGTATACAGTTCAATGTGACTGTGGAGCATTTTAACCCAAATGTACAAAAGCTTTACTTATGCTTTAAGTTAAGTGAAATCTGCAAACAAAAGAGAGAGAGAGAGAGAGAGAGAGAGAGAGAGAGAGAGAGGTTCTAATAGTATTTGTTTGTGTGGGTGAGTGACATGATTTTGGAAGAATTTACCTTAACTTATTTGGTATGGGCATTGTGTTGTGCCTTCTTTGTGTCTTCTGGCAGAACACACCTTGTATGATCAATATACAGTAGTGGTACCAGGGAGAACACACACATTTAAACAATGGGAGAGAAACTAGACAATGAAGAAAGAAGCGTGTTAATGTATTTTTGTGTTTTCATTTTACAGAGTGTATGAACTGTACGGCTTTCACAGATATGAGTAACAGACTGCGCGCCATTGAAACAAAGGTAAGGTAACTTTCTGTCTATTCTGCTGTTAATTAATAATAATATCACATATAATAATGATTAATGAATATGTTTTAAACGTATCTCCTGCCTTTATTTTACATCAAGCTGCTTCAGGTGGCAAGTACCCCACCACCAGTAATGCATTTACCAGAGGGCAATGAGGTGGACAACACACCCCACCCCACCCCAATAGGACCGCCATCATATCTCCCACCAGGTGAGGGAAACAAAATCACATGGTCTCACAAAGAGAACAGTTTAATCACCATTAATAAACCAGTTACTCAGTATTAATGTGTATAATCTGACATTGTGATTGAATTAGTGTTTTAAACAACACTTTTTGAGCACCCCAGAATAAAAAATGATTAAAACCCTAGCCTGGTATAACCACACCCAAAATGTAGTGAATAGGGTCTGCACACACTCTACTGGCAATAGTTTCCTGTCTGTGTTTCCTAATGTAGCCGTAGACCTCAGACACTATTGGAGCAGCCTTTTAATCATAACCAAATGCTACAACTGTTTGCATCACGTCATCCATAGTTTCCACTATTGCTATTGTTTGAACTATCTAGAAACAAACACTTGACTTCAACGTCATGAACTGCACTTAGCACCCTCATTGGTCTATGGTCACTGGTCACTGGTCACTGGACACTGTTATTGTGTCTGGACCATCCACTGCACACTCACATTTAGCTCACCCTGCCACCTTGAGGCCAAAATGCAATACAGCTACACAATATGTATTATAGCATACACAATATATATTACAGCTACACAATATGTATTACAGCTACACAATACGTATTACAGCTACACAATATATATTACAGCTACACAATACGTATTACAGCTACACAATATATATTACAGCTACACAATATGTATTACAGCTACACAATATACAGTATATTACAGCATACATAATATGCATTACAGCTACACAATATGTATTACAGCTACACAATACATATTACAGCTACACAATATATATTACAGCTACACAATATACAGTATATTACAGCATACATAATATGCATTACAGCTACACAATATATATTACAGCTACACAATACGTATTACAGCTACACAATATATATTACAGCTACACAATATGTATTACAGCTACACAATATGTATTACAGCATACACAATATGTATTACAGCTACACAATATGCATTAGTTACATAATATGCATTACAGCTACACAATATGTATTACAGCTACACAATATGTATTACAGCTACACAATATGTATTACAGCTACAGAATATGTATTACAGCATACACAATATGTATTACAGCTACACAATATGTATTACAGCATACACAATATGTATTACAGCTACACAATATGTATTAGTTACACAATATGTATTATAGCTACACAATATGTATTACAGCTACACAATATGTATTAATTACACAATATGTATTACAGCTACACAATATGTATTACAGCATACACAATATGTATTACAGCTACACAATATATACAGTAAACATGTATAATATTGCAGTAAGTGGCCTATTTAGGGTTTAACATTGCACTACAAAAAGAAGATTATAAAATGTATATTTCTTGTTGTTGCTATTATTTATGTTAAGTCTCAGGAGAGAGAGGGCCCCCAGGACCCATTGGACCACCAGGACATCCTGGACCTGCAGGACCCCCAGGGCCAGCAGGGGAATTAGGTCTGGCCGGGCCAATAGGTGAGATCCCATTCAGACCTTCTCTAGTCCCAATGCTGCATTGAGGATTACTCTGTCATATGTCTCTGTCATAGTGGGTTATGTTCCATGTGTCACCCTGGTACCCAGGACCTATTGTGATGTTATGTAGTCTCATAGTGTTCCATGTGTCACCCTGGTACCCAGGACCTATGGTGATGTTATGTAGTCTCATAGTGTTCCATGTCTCACCCTGGTACCCAGGACATATGGTGATGTTATGTAGTCTCACAGTGTTCCATGTCTCACCCTGGTACCCAGGACCTATGGTGATGTTATGTAGTCTCACAGTGTTCCATGTCTCACCCTGGTACCCAGGACCTATGGTGATGTTATGCAGTCTCACAGTGTTCCATGTCTCACCCTGGTACCCAGGACCTATGGTGATGTTATGTAGCCTCATAGTGTTCCATGTGTCACCCTGGTACCCAGGACCTAAGGGCGATAGAGGTTCACCAGGGGAAGTGGGTCTCCAAGGACCCCCGGGGCCACCTGGTCCCCCAGGGTCCGGCATCACTTCAGGCCCACTGAGGGGGGACGTGTTTCAAGTAGATGAGCAAAGTAAGTGCACCCCCAAACCCCGGAAGCATTGCTTGCCCTCTACAGTAACACAGTTTGAAGACATGGCAGATTTATGATCCACAGAAACCAATGCAGGAATTCATGTTCTGAATTATCTTGAGGAGGGGCCAAAACCAGCACTTCAATTTTAGAATTTATTTAAGGATGACTCAACCACTTTGCCATTTTAAAATCATTACCTTCTAATGAGTAAATGCACCCTGTCCTCTCCCAAACTCTGGCCAAGTGGCGTTTCATCCTTGGAAAACAGGTTTAAGAAATCTGTGGTCTGGTGTACAGCAGTGATGAATGATATGTGACATGCTGTTCATGCTAAATCATTACAAGGTTGACCACTCTCACCGTCTGGCTTGTGCCACACAATGTTATGTCCTGTCTCACGCTAGCATGAAAAATATTTTCCATTGACTTCAATGCATCTCATGACAAAAAGCGCTTTTGGTCAATCTTTGTCAGTGTTACCGATTATCACGCCAAGTCAGTCTTTAAAGTTGGCAGACCTGATCATTGGCACAGAGGGTATAGCTTATGAGGTTTGGTCGTTTGATGTAAAAAGGGGGGCCGTAAACAGATTAGAAAATAATCATAGTAAATGTAAAGTCATAGCTTGTGGACTTCCATCAATTCTCCTGTTCCTCCACTAGAGGGCAGCAAATATCCATACCATCAACATGACTTCATTGAGTCTGCTGGCTCTAAATAGCGGTGCTGTTGGCCATTACTGCCTTTCTGAGCCTGTGTGTGTCTGTGGGTCTGGAACTATGTATATCAGGGTCTGTGGGACTGTGTTAACTGTGGGGGCCAACTGGCTGTAAATCAAGCCTAATTTGTAAGCTGTCAGCACAACAGTCTGCTTTGGGGGAATGGGTCAGGGCCTGCAGCCAGAGTGGGCTGGTTACAATGAAGGGAGAAGATAGTCTGCCACTCACACTGACTTTCCTGGGGAGGGAGCCAGGCGGGGGGTGGGGAGACTGTAACATTAGTAAATTGGTTCCAGAGGGAATTGTTCTTCTTCTAGACCCCTTCCTGGACCATAACCAGCATCGCTGCTATCTCAGCATGGAGCAGAACTGGACAAGCAGCTAATGTTAGGTCCGCTGGGAGGTGAATGTGGAACATGCTGAAATGAATTGCTTAAATGATCTGTTCTTAAATTACACATCAATTTAACAGTAAACAGTAAACTGTATCGCCTGATGCATTGTTAACATAGAGCTGGGGTTCCATTGCATTTAGTTTGTCCAGTTCTTCCTGTCTGTCTATATAGAGTATAGAGTGTTTCTCACACTCTAGACTTAATCCACACAGTAGCCTCCAGAACCAGAAAGCCTTAAAATGTTGCCTTAGATTTGATTCTGAGCTCATGTAGGTGGATCCCATATAAAACCCACAAATAAGTTGAATTTGATACATGTTTAGATTTAATATGTCTCTTACTCATACTGTAAGATAAATAATAATACCATTATTGTATTGTATTATAGTATTTATGAAGAAGTGCCCTTTATAAAATACTATTTTAAAGTGTTGCCTTCTTTAATGCGGTCCAATTTGTTTTTTAATGATCTCCTAGACAGATAATAGTATATTGTGGGAAACCTACAATCTGTAATAATGTGTTTTTGACTGATTGCACCACAGTCAGAGTTTAATAAAATGTGGGAATTAAGGGTCCCATCTTGTCACACCTGCTTACACCTTAGGGTCTGCCCGGAGTGCTTATACCATGTTCCGTTGTGGTTGTTTTGGTGCAGGGAAATCCATGTGTGTGTGTGTGACTTCTTTATGGGCATCAGTTGTGTATACAAAACCCCATTTTCTGGATTTTCATGTTCAATATTGTTGGTGCCATGTCATGTTTAGTGGAGTTTAGGGGACACACCTCACATGAAGATATAGGATAGGGTGACTGTTGGAAAAGCTGCACCTGTTTATTTATATATATATATATAGCACCTTTCATGCAGACGGTGCAGCTCAGTGTTTTACAATTGAATACGTTTAAAAAAAGGATGAAATGATAAAAATGAAATGAACACATTTCCATAATTCATAATTAATAAAACATTCATACAAAAAATTAATAAGAAACAATCTATTACAAATAAGATAGCACATGATTCCCTGGAGGTGAATTTAATGCATCCCAATAACTGGCATTGACCCTTCACTGTGAAATCAGATACAACGATGACAAACATTTCACTAAAGGATTATTTCTCACAGAGACCGAACAAATGTGAGGAAGTACATTTATTCCTCACCAAATGGGTGATAGTGGCAGAGCGGGGTGACAGGTGATCCAGAAGTCACTGGTTTGAACCCGACTATCTCCTCACCAAGTGTCAAGGTGTCCTTAAGCAAGACACCTAACCTTAACTGCTCCCGGTGGTTAGGTTGCGCCTTGCACGGCACCATCACCATTAGTGTGTGTGGTAAATGTTTTTATTGTTTTGGGAGGTCAGTAAAAAGTGAATTACAATAGTCAAGTCTACTTGAAATAAATTCATGAATAAATTGTTTATATATGAATGCACTTTGGCTATGTTTCTTAGGTGGAAGATTGATCTTTTCATTACCTTGTTAAGGTGGGACATGAAGCTTAGATCTGAGTCTATCACCAAGACTAGTAACCTCAGATATAACCCAGGGGGATTGTTTTCATAATTCCTAAAACATTTCTGTTTTGTTTTAGGGCCGACAAATAAGATTTAATCTTCATTTCATTTAACTTTAAGCATTACTTATCTATGGTGTGGGAAACTGACCGTTTTTACACTAATAATTAATTATGTATTATTCTATTAACTATATTATATTAGGTTTCTCAATATGTTTTATTATATTAACTTGGAGTGTTAGTGTGTC
>JAODUH010035450.1:5529-21680 GCA_027564835.1 Typhlichthys subterraneus
GGCAACGTGCCCCCACCATCTGGCCTGTAGTGAAAGCATCCACTTCTCTTTGGGAGACAGGAGCACACTGGGAGTTTATGTCACAACAACACACCGCTGCTAAACACAATCGAGCCTCCGGTTGCCTAGGTGTCCGTCGTGTATCTTTCCCCACCCGAAACGCATCCGTCATCAATCAATGAACGATATCCTTTGCTCCCATTGGCACCGTCATCGCCTCAAATATTAGATTATTTGATCGTGGTACTCGCCCACTTTGCGTCGCCAACCGTTATTTAGTCAGTCATCACTGAATATCATTCATGTTCACATTGTCTTCGTTGCTACGTCGCTGATAATCTCTTCCAGTGTGTCTGGGGCTTAGTAGATTGTGTCATGACACCAGCAATATATACTGTAAAGTGTGCTGGGAACCCCCAATAATACTTTTCAGAGTGCTTCTCTCCAGTTCTGGTTGCTAGAGAAAAAAACATTGACAACTCCAGCGCTGTTCCAAAAGTTGAACTGTTTTCAACTGAAAGCACTGGGTTCGCAGCACACCAAAACGCTGAGCGCACACCAAAACGCTAAGCGCACACTGCGTTTTGTTTTTAGGCAAACGTGTTTTTGGTTAAAAACATGCCACATGCCCCTTAAGGTGCTAAAGTAGAAGTTAAAGGGTTAGTCAGTCCCGAGAACGCTTGCTAATGTCGAGCTCATTTCAAAACAAACTCCCTCTGAAGCTCTGCCCCACACATTGCAGCGCATTGCTATGAGATATTTGGTGAATATCACAAAAAGTGCATTAGCTTACAATTATCTTACAATAGCAGAGATACCTTTAGTGTAATAATTATAGCCACAAGGGATGGCATTGCATACACAAGTTGTGCACACTACTAGATGGAGTGGACTGCATGCATGAATCCAAGTGTTTCACATCAAAACAATAGTATTAATTTTCCTAAAATAGTTTCCCTCAAATGGAGACAAAACCAACTTCTACTCTGGCATTAAGCATACTGCATGGAAATATCCTGCCTGAACCTGGGGAGAGGGTAAAATACTGTTTCATTACTTAGTTAAAGTTATTAGATCTTACCGCATTAAAGCAAGTGGACTTAAGTTGTGAGAATCAGCCTATAATCTTCAATAGTCATTTAAGCGATGAGCAAAAACATGCGTGTACATGTGCGCTTGGGGAAATCCTTGGGTGTAACTCCCACAGCTACATCAAATCTTTCACATTTTCACTGCTGGGAAACTCTGGCAAAACACCTACATGCTTTTCACACTGCCCTTAGCCCGGGTCTAAAAGCATTTTTAGATTGTTCTTAGCCCTGAGCTAGCCTCGAGCTAGCCTCGAGCTAAGGGTGTGCGGCGCCCTGGACTACATTCAGACTGGCATGATCGTGGAACATTCCAAAGTGGGCTAACCCCGACATTAGCCAAGGGCTAGCTGGCCCTGCTCCAGAGCAGGGTTAGCCCCAGGTTTTCAGGGTTAGCTCCTGAAAAACTAGGCTAAAGTAAACAGTAGATTTTTATCAGTTGTTCCAACTGATGTTTTAATCCAGAGCTAGTAGAAGTGCAGTGTGAATCGATTAACCCTGGGATCAACCCTGGGTTAATGTGTGAAAGGGGGCTAAATTAGCCCAGGTTCAGCTCTTAGCCTCGGGCTAAGGATATGCAGTGTGAAAAGCTTAGAGATCATACAAACATGATGACTACAAATAGGTTAGGGCAAAAAAGACAAATCTCTCCAAGAAATCACAAAAACACTTTTTCCTTGTTGTCACTAGCCTACAATAAACAAGCAAAGATCAAACATTTATTTATTTATTGTTGGCTCTCTACCAGGCAATCTTGTGACTAAATGAAGATTTGAAGAAGGTCCCAATAATCTGGCATTCACAAGTGCCATATGCCACAGTTGGCTTGGCACACAAATGGCACATTCCTAGAAATTACATTAAAAAAGTAAATATTCAAGTTGAATACAAACCAGCACAAAATAGATGGGAAGGAATTAATGATTGGCATTAATATGCCAATCATCAAAAAGTGGGAAAATATATGTTCCCAGAAATGGTTAATACGCTTAATGCAGTACACAATCTCCCATCTACGATTCTAACTTGTGTGTGTGCGTGCATGTGTGTGTGGGCGCATAAGCGTGTACGTGTGTGTGCATGCATAATGCAGCAGACAATCCTCTGACTAACAATATGTTTCTAACTTGTTGGGTTTGCGTGTGTGTTTACATGCATAATGCAATGGATGACAATCTCACCAACAACATGTTGCTAACTTTGTGTGTGAGTGTATGTGTGCCTGTTTAGATGGGTGGTCTATGAAATCTCTTCGGTTTGTTGAATGACACACAAAAGGCTTTTATTTTTGCATCACACACACACACACACACACACACACACAGTCCTCCCATGTGACAACAAAAGCCTTTTCAGAAACAACAAATGGTTGAAGGGAGCACACATTCACCAACTCTTGTTTTACTTTCATTGCAGATGTTTGCTTTATGTGAACGTGCATATACCAATGTGTTACAGGCAATGTGTCAAATCTGGCATTTAAAAAATATATATAGTGGGCCAATTTGACAATAAAGCCCTAACCCACCATGGGCCAGTTAGAGGTTGCAGTTTGTTCTAAAGAGGTAAATCTTTCATAAAACAACTGGAGTCAGAAGCTATCCGATTAGCGACCACCTGAATTCATTAGATTTCATCTGAAGTTGTGCGATAAACAGTCATCTGGTCAAATTCAAACCGGCTAACACCAATGGCTCAACAGGCCAGGTGACCAGAAGTCAGCAGATGGCCCCCGACAGGACAAGACAAACAAGCCTTTGACCATAAACCTGCAGAGAGGTGTTAAAGGCCACGTCCAAACCTGCTCCCTTTCGCTTTGTGCACTGTATGACATGAACTGTGGAAAGGTAAAGCGTTTTACCAGGGCAGGTTGTTACTAGCATTGTGGCTATGAACAGAATATGCATGTAGCATTTATCTCCGGGATATTATAGGATTCCTTTTGGAATAGGCCTAGTTGGATTATGGTGCTTGAAAACTCAATCGTGCTATTATGATCATCTTATATGCAATACTTTTTATGGCAATCAGCTTTAATAATGTCTTAGGGTTCTACAAAATGTTATTCTACAAAATAAATGGACCAGTTCTTTGCTGTGTTGCAGGATATTTTTGTGTAAATAGGAAATTACATCAGAAACATAACATTTGATCAAAGTAACTTGTTTTTGTGAATTTCAGGAATCAAAATGGAACTGCTTCTTCAAATGGTGCTGAAAGAGCAGTTCTACAAATAGCTATGGTCTAATGTGTTGCAACGAAAACTATTGCAAAAGAAACTGAAATAACCATGAGCGTACCGGCTACACAGCGTTGCAACCTACTGTAAGGCCAGTTAAAAGGGACCATTTATTTGTTTTTGGTCCAACCCTTGTGCTGAAACCCAGCAGCATTACTTAACATAAATGCTTCAGTTTAAAACTCAGAAACGCGCCCGCATGGACCGGGTTCCACTATACCCCGCCTCAACATCTTTCTTCCAAAGCTTCTGTGATTGAGCAGTTTGTTTCAAGCCTCATCAGTGAGCTAAATGTGTAACTCTAGAACAGAGGTCTTCAACAGGGGGTCCAGGACCCCTGGGATGTCCTCAGAGGTACTGCAGGGGACCCTCCAAATTATTTTATCCCAAAATAATTTTCTTCTAATAATATAAATGACCGAAAAGATACATTAACATAAATACAACCTATACATTTATTTGCCGGGCCAATAATATTGTGTAGTGCGGCCTATAGGTCATCCAAAAATAGCGCTGCCTATAGTTCATATAAATGCACTATACGCGGCCTGGCAAATACAAATATTTCATATCGCATGTGTGCCGGGTTTCTATCAGCCAAGGGGTCCTTGGCCCAAAAAACATTGAAAACCTCTGCTCTAGAACAACATCAAGTGTTCACGGTTTACCTTTAGAAAGGTTGTGAACAGAACATTTTTCTACATTTAGACTATTCTATATCGATATATCACAATAAAACTCCAGTGACACAATACAGCATCCATTTAGAATGATATACAATTACAACCCACCCTCACTATCACAATCATATCCTCAAGTTACCCAATCTTGTTATTTCAACACAGCGGTCAATGCTTTCACAAAACACTTATGCCTTTGTGATCAATTCCCCTTTTTGTTGCATTTTCTCAAAGGCAATGGCTCTATTCATTAACACATGGTACTGCTAACGATACTTCATACGATGTGCCCATGTCACATCCTCTAGTATATTTGACCAAACAAGCAATTGTAATCTATAAACTGCCCCTAGACAGCAGAAAACTACCTGACTCAGCAGGATGTTCATCCCTCTTAAATCACAGGAAACAGAATTGAAAGAATGTTGTTAAAGCAAAACGGACAGCGATATCTACAGTTCACGGGGAAACCATGTGCATTTGTCCATAGAGAGTTGTGAAGGGAAGTGTAAGCATCAGTAGATAATATCTGTAATATATATTTTTCACAGACCACTGTACAGGTTCATATAACAAGTAGCAAGAAGGAGCAGAGAACAAATATCTACGCATCTACTAAATGGATAAGTCATGAATGGAGCGGGCTCCGCTCTCAGCCATCTGCCCAGAGATCATCTGCGCAGACTTTGGCAGAGACGTCAAACGAATGCTAACGAAATGCTAACAGGTCCAGAAGACGTGACATGGAACAGGAAGTCAAAGTGAAACGGGGCAGCTGGTGGGAATCAGACAAGGACTCGGTTGTGAGACCCAGAGGTCTCTGGTTCTGGCAGGGAAGGGATTTGTGTCCATGGAGGTTTCCCCAAAAAATAATTCAGTGACATTTGGAAGAATTCAAGAAGCCTGACAGCGATAACTGCATTAGCAGTGACGAGATTTACTGTCTGAGTAAACCACAAAACAAAAAAGAAATGGAAAACGTAACAGGCACAGAATTCTATACATGATCAACTCAAGCCTGATCCTTAAAGGCAGTTTCTTTACCATTTCTATGACCTACTTCTTAACGCATACATATTAGGAAAACAGTGGGACAATTTGTAACACCCAGAACCACAAAGGTCCCTTAAACTCCAGAAGTCAGCAGCAAATGGATTTAATCTAAAATCCCTAGAGAGACTATTACCTATAAATAAATGTACATTCCACTTACATGACAGACCACGACAAGCCTTAGCAGGCACTAATGAGTCTGCTTTTATAAACCCTAGCAAAAGAGCTCTAAAATGTAATTTAAAGCAGAATCAAGTGAGGAGAAATGCAAAAATAAACAAATCTGCTAACAGCATTTTATTGCTGAATTACCTGCAAAAATTACAAATGGCAATTGAAACGGCTTTGTGAAAAAACATGAATATATTTAAGCAGAAAACGTTTTGTGTCCAAATCAAAACCTTAGGAAATCTCTCTTTGTGGAACAGCCAAGTGCACTCACAAAGCAAGTACAAATTATGGCAAGATTACAAGCAGAGCACCAAACGAATACAGATAAATTAATTTACACCACAAATAAATTAAACTTTTTTTTTTTAAAGAAAATCAAGATGGCATCTTGCCCACGCAAACTGAAACTGCCACCGCAGAGTATTAGAGCGGTTAAAAAAAAACCATTAACCAATATTACCTCTTGTGATCTTGAACTAGTAGCACATTTAGATCGTGTGTCCTCGTCTTTTAAAAGGGAATTAACAGCACCATTAAATAACTAAGTGAGCAACTGCCAATGAAAAATAAAAGAGTATGTAGTCACTCTTGAAGCTTTTCATGTGAACCCTATTAAGAGTTTTCACACATCTGGAGGCATTCGGTGAAAAGGAGCAGTAGCCATCAGGGCTCATCCATCCATCCATCCATCTCTTCCCTATGGTTCCTCCACGTGTAGTTTTACTAGGACACATTTTTTTATCTTGATATGCTCTGAAGTAAGTCACTATCATTAAAAGATTGGAGAACGTTTAACTGCCTCTTTCGGAGCCATTTTGTGCATGTAAAGCTTTAAGCTTAGGCTTTAACTTGAGGCTCTTCAGGGTAATGCTTTGTTAAGATATATATTTTTTTTTTTAATCACAGTCATTCAGGGGAAAGCTTGTACTACTTGAACTATAATTTGAATGGTGGTGTGTGGTGCAGACCGCACCACTTTGTGTTCCTATACACAAAGCCAAGATTGCGTAGAAAAACCACACTTTTTTCAGCAAGCACACAGAAATTACAGCTAGAATAGGATAGTGTATTACCTTACAATCGCTTTGAATCTATGTTAGGTTGTCATTAAGCCACATGTCACATTTATAAAATAAATATAATTCTAAGAAATATCTTATTTTCTTCACCCACTCTATGCAGCCCATCTTAGCTCAGAGCAGCATAGTTGAAATGGCTAATTAGACATTCTTGCAACGCTTGCAAATGTATACTTCAAATCAAAACTTCCTCAAAGCTCCGCTCCGTATATAATTTTTTCAGCATGCACAGAGAACGGTAAACTAACGGAATACAAAGGTATATTTGGTAAATTTGACAAAAAGTGTATTCGCTAGACCTGTTGCGATAACTATTGTTGTTGGGCAATACATTGTCCCAGAAATAATTGCAATAAACGATATTGTCAGAATCGTGTAGAGTGTAAACTAAACAATGTTCAATCAAACAATGTCCACTACTGTCATGCGACATCAATTGTTCATAATGAATGGTTTCCAATTTCATGGCTTGGCTAAGTATTAAAAATAAATCTAAATAAAAATTTAAAAAAAAAGCAAATTTTCGCATTTATTCTTCCAAGCAATGCTGGCTGGTATTATGTAGTCTTCTGGAAAAACACCTACAGTACAAAAACTCGAGGAACACTTCTTTCAACTGTCCTAGGGTTAGGGTTAGGGTGTCCGTATGTGTGTGTGCGTGTGTGCCAATGTAGTGCTGCCTGCGGCGAGGCAGATGACAACACAACATGGCTAACTGTCTTATGTCAGCAACACACATGTAAATACAACAGGCAATATTATTGACGCCTGAAAAATGTCGGTAAAGTCCATATATTGCACGATAAGTTGATACAGTAATTATCGTGACAGGCCTAGTGTTAGCTTACAATTAGCTTATAATAGATGATCCCTTCAATTAGCCATTTGCACTGTATTGTTTCTTTGTCTTTGTGAACGCAGGGGCTTGGCCAAGCATGCGTTTCCTTGTTTGGAGAACGCCCAATCAAATCTTAATCAGTTGGAGAACATGGAATTCATACTAAATGCCAGCATAATGCTTCACATTTTTTGAGTCGCCAATGAAGGCATTCCAACACAATGACCAGCAACTATTATGGGATCATTACGTACGCGCTTAATCAGCAGAATAATTGACGGGAATTACAAGATGTGTCCGAGCCAATCGCACTTTTGATCAGCCTGGCTCCCTGGTGTACCGGGAAGGATTGTGGATTGTATAATGACTTCCTGTTAGCTGTTTACCCCTGGCGATACAAAACCTGCTTCAGCAACGACAGAAACACTTCCTGACTCAGGAAACATCTTTCCCCCCCGTGATATTATGTGTGGGCACGGTATACTATCGACAGAGCCTAAGAAACTAGAAACTAGGCCCAGGGCATTTTAATTTCATACCGCCTCTCAAGCATGCTTCCTCAAGTTCATGCTGCTACTGATCTATGAGAAATAAAGTCGGGGTGGGGGTTGGGGTGGGGGGGGGGGGTGTGTGTGGGGGGGGGGGCTCAGAAATACAGTATAGGCGATAAAAACTACTGCATGCCTATTACTCACTAATAGACGTGTCAAATTCAACAATTATCTCTTTACATTTTGCTGTGAAAATATTATACTTGTGCACAGCCCTGGCTCGGTAAACAGAAACATAAACAAAGTGGCCGTCACCGCTCACATCAACAAAGGCGTAGTACTACACTTTGCTTCACAATGCGTTTCTATGTGTGAGGCGGTACTGCGGAAGACCGCTGAGCGATGCCGTTCAATGTGAGCTCGAAGTTAGCAAGAATGACTAACCCTGCCTTTAAATGGACAGTGTACATAAGCCATAACGATAGCAATATTGTGATTAAGAAGGCATTGTCCCCATTAGCCATTATGACAATTAAAAACAAACCCATATCACGGTCGCATCCAGTGTGTCGGCCTTATAGGCTACCCATATTATTGATATAAAACGTACATAAAAAAGGAAACTCCTTTGTTCGAGTCACCCAGCGCTAGCTACCTGACAGGGAACATAAGAACCAACAAAACCACGTCCAGGATTTCTCACAGAAATCTAAACTGACAAACACAACTGGCAGCAGTTAAGGCGAACATTTGATTGGCAGCGCTGGCTAGACTCCTCCACCATAGTATGGTTCCAGTACATTCCGGCCCGCTCGGCATTTTGCGCTATAGAGCCTCAGTCTTTTCGGCACTACAGCTGGCTCCATTCAGCCTCGCAGTGGGACAGGGTGTCAGCACTCTCATTTTTTATTTTTTTCCAATTTAAAAAGGGCTGTAATTTGATACACTGTGGTCATATGATGCTCCCGTCTAGTGCCATTGCATTCTGCTTGGAAAGGGAGGGGACCGTTCTTGTTTTTATTAATAGGTAAAAAGAAAGGTGCTTTAATTTCTACATGTTGCGAAATTCATCCTCTGCATTTTACCCATCCATCAAGGGAGCAGTGGGCAGCCGCTGTGCCACATGTGACCAGTGTCACTGGTCACATGACACTGACTGGAGAGTGAACCTGACATATTTTTTTATAGTGGGGGAAACCGGAGCACCCGGAGGAAACCCACACAGACACGGGAAGAACATGCAAACTCCTCACAGAAAGGCCGGGACTACCAGGGTTCGAACCCGGGACCTTCTTGCTGTGACGCCATTTCCACTTGGCCACCGTGTTGCCCGAATGTCCAGGGTGGCTGGGAGGAATCAATATCTGAGTACTACTAACAGTCTCGCGGAGCCAGCCTTTACTTGAGTAAAGTGTGGGACTCAGCCTGGCTAACTAGAGCTTGAGATCTCTGCCCAGTTGGTCGTTATTTCGCACATATTTCACCAGGCACGTCGGGTTCGGGTTTAATTACCAATTAATACAAATATAGAATTTGCAGCGTGTTTTGCATCTTGAGTCGTAGCTTATTCAGAGCGGTTTCAGCCCATACCTCCCCTGCTGATATTTAGAGAGAAAAGTGAAAATGGATTCCACTGTTTCTGTATCATTTATATGACAACTATCGTGTCATTTTTAAGCGGGAACCTGACAAACCCTGCAGTTCATCAAATGACCACTTGAGGCTGGCTGCCAAAGGGAGTCAATCCCCATAGAGTACAATGTTCAAATGTCTGACTTTACAGAAACGTTTTACCACCTGGTTAAAAAAAAAAGTTCTGTCTCTATAGCTAGTCGCTCCATTCACACGAACTCTATGGGGTGTGAATTTCCTACCTAACTAATCAGTTCAAAATATATTAGACATGCATTTTTCTCCATTATAATGAGAAGGGGGGCATTACAGGCGGCGAGGTACTAGACTAGCATAGTCTTGTGAGTGATAATGCCATCCATAAGCCAATGAAAATCTACTCCCCCACTTCCCGATAGTTAATACGTCAGCGCTAGCAGATGTTCAACACACATCACTCACTTATGTGACATAGTGCTCAATGAACAGAAGATGTTGAGACTACTAGTACAAACCTAGTGTCAAGGCTTTCAGCCATTCATACGGTCTAATATTATATGCCAGTGAATTAGCTCAGTAAAGGTGTTGACATTATGGCTGACAGTACAAGCAACCTTTGAACTGCTCTTGACAAAAGTATCGTGCCATGCATTTCACATTTTACAATGAGGACACCACACCATACAACCTTTGAACTAATGATCGGCATATCAGCCACTGCTCAAACATTAAAAGATACACTATATCCGGCCGCTGCGTACATTCGCCAATATACTGGTTGAAAAGATGCATCAAGCAGCAAGAGAATATAGGTGGTTTATTTGAGGAAGGACAGTCACTTCAATTTGATAGTTAAATGTTTTCTTCCTAAAATGACATCAGCATCATATGTTGTATGTTGGTTTCCACAAGCATTCTGGCTGATTTAACATTCTGGTTGAGCTCTATTAAAAAGGTAGGAGGTCCTAGCCTGCCGTAACCAGCCACAATATTCACTTTGTGAATAAAGTCTGGCCACGCTCCATTGGGAAGTGTTAACAGTCGTATCCTCCAACTGGGCGTAGACCTCTGGTTAATGTTGAAACTGTTGGAAGGCTATTAACCAATTGGCGTTGCTACAACTGTTCTGATCACCTCATCTTGCTCTATGTCCACTTGTAAAACCCACTTGACTTCAACTAAATCACCCTGATTGGTCCGCCAGCAGGGTGGCTATGAGAACGTCAATGCTAACAGGATTTCCATACTATAATCTTAGCAAAATACTTTCAGCTTATACCTTCAGCAATAGTCGGGGCGGAGCCAGGCTAAAGACGTCCAATCGTATGGAACAAAGTTGGATTGATGTGTATTAGCATTGCGTTTATGACAAACGCTTTAAATGAATACTGGACTGATACTCACTGCGAAGTCAAACTGCATTTTGCAATATTAGGATGTGATCACCAGGCTACATTTTTATTGTTTTCATTCCTGACTTCAGTATCAGACACCGGTATTGGTCAGGCATTTCATCTAACAGCACACAGAACCATAAAAACATCCCTCGCAGACAGTTCATCTCTTAAATGCGGTGCAGTTTGACACACAGTGTCTTGAGGGCCAACCGCATGGAGCTCACTCGTCTGCGGCAGAAGTTATTTCACACTTCCGTCTGAACAAACAAGACGTGGATGAATGAGCGGAGGGTCGCAGCGCTCACTGGAACCTCTGTTTGATTCAGCGCCACCCCAGACACCGCGCCTGACCCATATTAGTCATCTGGCATGGTGACGACAGAATGTCCCCCCCCCAGCCTAGATCATGAGGACCATATCTCACCTGGGAACCAGACTGGAGGAAGCCGGAAGAAGGGGGGGGCGTGTGGCATGCGAGCGTGTGTGCACCATCAGCTGACATATAGACAGAGCAGAAAAGCGCTCGTGTTCAAACATAATACCTGACATTTCATACTTGAGCCATCACTATAAATAGTGCTCCGTGGAAATGGATTCCACACAGAGTTGAAACAGAGCGGCCATCTGCAAAGCAGCAGCGCTGTGTTGCAAGTTGAGCCATCTTATAACAGGTCTTATCTGTTAGCGATGTATTTGAATACGCCAATAAGACCCTTTCCTGGAACGGATACTGTGATCAAGGAGGAAACGGCAAATGCCACTCAAAAAGTTAAAGGATTAGATGGCAGGGTGACATTTGATCTACACCTCTGACTCCAGTATGACTGACGTGTACGCGTGTGTGTGTGTGTTTATGCGTGCGTGAAAGTTCAGTAGCGCAAGTGTGTCAGCTTTCACCAATGAATTTCACAGGTTGCCTGATGGCCTCCAAACCAATTACTCTGCTCCAGCTGATATGTATTATTAAGGTATGTGTATAGCAATAGACAATAAATAACAAAATGACAGAATTGAGAAAATGGCGCAATATCTACTTCAACTTTCAATTCCTACAACTTTACAAAATGACCAGTGTCAATTCCAGTAGATACTGTTTATCGTGTCCCCCCCCCAAAAAAAACGAATTTCTCTACTACTAACAACAACATTGAAATAAAAGGAGACAGAAACCAACACACACACAGAGGTTAGAGAGCAGACAGCCACTCAAACAAGGTCAACTATGGTATCAGGAAGCAAAAGCAATCAGATCCACAGCACACCATATAATAGTCTACACACACACACACACAACCCTCTCATTTCATTTGAAGATAAGAACTCTAGGCTAGCATACATCTGCAATCTATTTAAATAAAACATGAATGTAATAAATGAACTGCATAGCAAATTCATTATTTGTCTACTTCAATTTAGCGGCGTATTTACTTCATTCTTATACAGCAATCCTACAGTTAACCTTCTAACCACGTAACTATAACACAGGCAGGTTTTAAAAAGTATTTAACATTGTTATAATTAACAAATTCCTATGTGCAATATTATCTTTTTCTGTTTTTTTATGTGTTCTCATAAAGACAGACGATGTGATTCAGTTGTGTGTTTAAGTACAAGGGGCGTTTAAATAATGTAGTTAATGATTTTTAGAAAAGTTAATATGCAGCCTTGATATTCTCCTCCATAATACAGAAGAGCAAAAATCTGCCTGCATGTCAGTTGTCAAAGTTGCCAGCATGCAACAGAAACAGACCACGCTATGTTCACTGACACAAGAAGAACCCCGCATATTGTTTTCTTAGGTACCCTGACTGATGTTATTAGTAGGCCTTGCAACCACACACGCCTCACAAGCTTTTACCATATCAGAGTAGTCTGACGGGAGGAGCAACAATGTAGTAGCTGTTAACGGGGTAGTACTCACAATCCAAGTGTTTCTTTTTTGGCCCCATGATTTCATGTGTCGTTGCCTTGCACACGGTTTTGGAAATCGCCGAGCCGGTGACAATGTGTTGAGCGGCGGTTATCCTGTCTGTAATGCTCTGTCCAGACATCCTTGCAGGCTGAAACAATGGTTCACGCTCACACACATACACACACACACACATTCGATGCAAAAATCCAAACGGAATCTCCTTCGTATTCTCTCCCACGAATCGTCGCCACCTGATACGAAAAAGCAGACAAGAAGCGAGACGACGGATACGCGTTACATTTCACTTGTGGCCATTCCAATGGAAACACCCACATCTCATCTCATGCCCGTTGACTTTACATTATGTAACTGCACTTAACGTTTTATATAATACGCTTCTCTAGCCTACAACACGAGCATACTAACCCGTAGTTTGTTTGTTACCGATTCCAAATGCCCACGTCTCTCTTCCCTCTGCCGTTCAAGTCTTCTCATACATTCACCTCCTCTTCTCTCCGCTCCGCTCCGCTCCACCACTCCTCCTTACATCGCATCTCCTCTTTCTCGCTTCCTACGATTCCACACAGAACTCCGTCCAGGTTTGCAACGTCTCCCCCTGCTGGCAATAAAATGAGGAGTTTGCATTAGGAAAATGGCTGGCCTGTTGGCTGGCCAACGTCAGTCGCACCCACAGCTGAACCGACCATAATGATGGAGATTTCCATAGCCCACTTTATGTTCGATATGTGTAGACTACACACACCGAGTGCAAGTGTTGCTTGTTTTACCAATTACCATTATTTTGGAGCACTTAATTTCAGTAAGACTACATACACGGGAATAACAGCACCTGGCTATCAGACCTATATCCCACATCAGGACCAGCTTGAATATAGTAAGCTCTGTCTTGCTACGTCGTCAAGTTTATTTATATTATATTACAGTCTCAAAGGGCTGCACGGGCCCTCATTGCATATGGAAACGACACCCATTTCACATGTTCCTCGGCAAGGAAAAACTCCCAAAGTACCGCTAGAGTGGCCTAAAAACATTTAAGGAACCTTGAGGGACCACAATCCTTCAAGTATGTTGGTTAGGATGCCGCAACGTTGGATCCTGGCTCAGATCAAATAATTCCCGTAATGAAATTGTGTGTATTGGAATAGTCATTAGTCGCCTAGCCTAAATTACTGTAATAACTGTAATTTCACCTAACGTATTTATTAAGGCCAGTGATATACATAAATAAAGAAAATCATATTATTATAATTATTATACTTAACATAAAACAACAACGGGAGATTTGGAAAATAAATGTATTGTATCATAGATGCCAGCTTCCCTGGTGGTCTAGTGGTTAGGATTCGGCGCTCTCACCGCCGCGGCCCGGGTTCGATTCCCGGTCAGGGAACAAATGTTTTTAATTTATCTTGTTTTTTATGGTTTAAGCAAATGGCTGAGGATCCATTCCAGCCATGACAACTTCTGCTATGAATACATTTATATTGTCATATTCTGCACATGTAACATGTGTGCACCTCGTCTTACAAAAATGCTGCCTTATTTTCTTCTACATAGACTACTAAAGTATGCGTTCCGATTAATATTCAGTGTGTATTTGCTGCCATCTAGTGGTCAACGTATTATAAAATTGTAGGAGCCTGCTTTAAAATCAAGGCATCCCTCTGTCAAAATGCACCAAATATAGCTGAAAAATGGCTTGTCCTGATGTGATTACATTTCTAAAATGCCATAGTCAGAGTAATGGCTGTATGCCACTAGAGTTAATAGTTATATACATGCAGTGACAAATGCCACATCGATTGAAACCACTATCGAGCAGTATACACTATATCAGAAGAGATTACGTTATATTAGGCTGTAGCAGAGCCATGTAAAAGAGAGTTGCGTCAACAGACTGCTCATGGCTGTAATGCAAACGGTGGGGTTTATTTTCTTATCAGTTCATGTACTTATATTGAAAAATAATATCAAATTATTTGGCTGTGTAGCAGTCACAAAACCGGTGAGTCGGCTATATAAAAACTGCTCTACGTCTCATAAACACCCTGTGCTGAGTGTCTGATACACAGAGACTACTCCTAGCTCGAAAACAATATCAGAAAGTGGGGTCGCAGATTTTCATTGGCTTTAAGCATTCAAAAGTCTGTATACGTAATTCTAGCCTACTCATATAACAGATGTACAAGACTTGTAAACAGCCAGACTCCAATCGTTAAGTTTACGAACTAATTCCTCAGTTGAAGTTTAACGTCCGACTTGGTCATTGGGTTTTTGTCATACTTGTCAATCAAAATATCTCCTGTCAAGTAGATCGTAACTGACCAGCGCTGTGTCCCAGCCTTTACACAAATAAAGGCTGGCTCTTTGACCCAAATAAACTGATATCTGGGTCTGTAATAATCATACACTGCTTAATTTGTGGACTGTTTTGTTTAACATGCTCTAAGGGATTGAGATGGGACATACTTTGGGTAGGGGTTGAGTTTCTTATATAAACAAGAAAAAATAGGCAAGCCTAGTTCAGCCAACACCACAGGCCAATATCAGTATGGGTTTGACAAGTGTGCAATCAATACTCCGTTCCTTTGAGGGATGTTGCATGCGGTGTATTACCGCCACCTACTGTATGCATGGTGCATTACCACTACCTGCTGCCTCTAGAATGTGGCGCATGTGGTATTTAACTAGGTGGTAAATCAGTTAGTTAGTGACATTTGCTCATATTGGCCGGTCCCACTAATCGTGGTCTGGAGAAAACATCGATCTTGATTTGACTGTTGCAGTATAAAAGTCAACATGTATAGTATCAGAACATATAAAGATATAAACAAGGCCCAGTGTTGAGAAACCTCCTTGTACAAATATCAAATACATAATCCTCCTTGGATTCTTATTGCAGGAGCAAATGGGGCAGAGGAGTCTAAAACTGTCCTCTGGCAAAGTAGGTTTCTAAAAAGCCTCACACAGTTCTAGTTTTCTGCAGAGAAGATAAACTAGACCAGTTCCCATGTGAAACATTGGCCACTTGGTCTCAAATATGCTTTGTTTATGTTTTTTGGTAGTTTACAGATTAACCCTTTTGTTCTGTTTGGGGTACCAGAGCACCTTCAACAGAAGATAAAACATAGGTCTACTTAATGCCTATATGTAGGCCAAATATTTTACATTTGAACAGACAACAAACATTTCTCCAATAAAGTAACACAGGCTACAACACTGGACTGGACTGACAAGACACAACATAACAGTATGAATAAGAACAAACACACATTTATAAAGGGATGCTTTATCTTTTAGCTACAGAAATGGAACGCACATGCTTTTGTGCATGTAGGAGTTAACAGTCATCGCTATTGTACTGCCTTTACACGCCTCTGCAACAGGCTAAGAATACCTTGTGTGTTAGTGGGAGTCAAGTTCACTGTGGATTTGGTTGTGGTGTGGGAGGTGGTTGATGAGGAAACGTAGACGTGAATCACCTGCCTTATTATCCTGTTCATCCCTAACGTACCCTCCGAAGGGGACTTTAGCACCCGTCGCTAAACACATGAAAAAAAGGTGTGCTAAA
>JAODUH010035460.1:0-21679 GCA_027564835.1 Typhlichthys subterraneus
CCAATGTCCCCTCACTCGCGAACAAGACCCCGAGGTACTTGAACTCCTTCACTTGGGGTAAGGACTCATTCCCTACCAATAATCCAATATTTCACAGATTCATGTGTCCCTCGTATGATTTTCAGTTGTGATAATATTAGTTGATACTTGTGGACACTGGAAATACGTTTGACGTTCCTATTCAAGTGAAACATCTAGTCATATACCGTACTTGATAGTGTAACGTCTCATGATCTCCGTTGTGTTCTAGTCCTGTCTTACTCTGTGTTTACCTTGTGTGTCAGGCCTGTTCCTCTCTCTCCCTGCCCTGGGTGGCCCGTCTCGTTAACTCCACCCGTGTCTGATTAATCCTGTCTGATGTGCTGCGCCTGTTCATCGTTGACGTTGTCCAATGGTCTGTCTGGTCTTCCTGTATGTATATAAACCCTTGTGTCTCTTTTGTCTTTGTTGGTTATTGTGACTGTGAACGTCCCGTCTGCTTAGCCGTGTTGTTGCCCCGTAAGTTGTCTTGTTAAACCTTTTGCTTTAAACCTATTTGCCTTGTCGTATCTTTTGCTGTTTGCCTGCCCTCCGAGTGTCACAGATAGACCTTTTCAGCCATTATATTTCTGTCAATGTTCCAATCAACATTTCTAGCTAGAACATGCATAATAATAATAATAATAATAATAATAATACATCATTATTATAATTGCTGATAATATTGTCCCATATTGTCTATGTATGAAAATACCCTGCACAAAACAGTATGTTGAATAGCGGATCGTATACACACTATATGGCACATACTGTAAACTATACTACGCTGAGACTGCCCCAGCCTGTTAGCTGGTAAGGAAAGCCCTGTGCTATTGATCTGGATACGGGAGCTGCCCATTGGGGTACAGGGGACATGTAATGTAACATGTGTAATGTAACCCTGCTGTCTGGCATCTGAGCATCACTCAGTGACCCTTGTAAAGTACATTGGCTCTTGTTTACATTCTCTAGCGATCGTGTCTGCAAAGACACATGGGATGCAAGAGACAAGAGCCGGCCGGATTGGTCTGGTCTTGAATGGTCTGGTGATGTGAAACGTGTGGTGGTGTCATATTCTATGACATTGACCTCCTCGCCATCAGGGTTGGGAAGTTACTAATAACATGTAATCAGTTACTTGTACTGTAACTTTTTACAAAAAAAGGTAACTGTAATCCATTACAGTTACCATCTGAAAATAGTGTAATCAGATTATAGATTACAAATTTAAAGATTTGCAGAAGAAAAATGCATAAAACAATCGGCTGTACTCTAATTAACCTTTCATTAACGTCAATCGCTAATTGAAATTAAGTCCTACTTTATTAATCTGATTCCCCAAGCAACAAAAAATGGTCCCAAAAATGGAAAGATTTAGCAGCACCAACGCAGTAAATTGCTTTGGCTGGCATTTAAAAGAACATTGTTTACGCGTGAAGAAATCTATGGAAAGTAATCAGATTATGTTTCAACATTTGGGTAATCCAAAAATGTGGTTACTGATTTACATTTTTGTCTGGTAACTAGTAACTGTAGTCTGGCAACTAGTAGTAACTAACAGATTACGTTTAAAAAGTAACCTACCCAACCCTGCTTGCCATATTCAAATCTTGGCGAGTGAGCGACCCTTCCTCCCACAATCCGATGCCCAGACGCTCTAGCCACCACTGAAGTCCTGCCTCAAGACCCATCTGTTCACACTGGCCTTCCAACAGTAAAGGTCCTGATTAACCCCTCTCAGTGATGCCTGAGCTTTGCACTGTGTGTATTTCTGTTTACGCATTACTTGTACAGTATCCTTGAGAAAATAATATTATGTATTTATGTATTTATTTCCACCCATCCTCTCCTGCTTATCCAGAGTCGGGTCGCGGGGGCAGCAGCTCCAGCAAGGGACCCCAAACTAAAAAGTATTATGTTTATTATATTTTTTATTATATTAAATAATTGTATGTATTAGTATTAATAATATTTTGTAAATACATTTATATATTTATTGATGTATTTTCTTTTTTTTTAATGTATTTTTATGTATTTATTAATTCATGTATTATCATTTTATTTAGTAGTGCATAATCATTGTTGTTGGTCTGCCAATGTCCATTTTTGGCAGTTTTGCTACCCAGATGTGGTTACTGCGGTAACAACAGCAGAGGATTAGACGTGCCCACACACCAACAAGCCCATTACCCAGAAATATATAGAATGCCTTCAACTGACACTGTCGGAGACACAGATACTATGCCTCCTCCTTCAGGAAATTAGAATAGAGCTTGATATTATGTAAGGGGACATTCAAGACATTCCATCCCATGCCACGAACAGAGATTGAGTCGCAGAACTCGCACTAAAATGAATTAATAATATTCCCCAGTATCACTGCTTCAGCAGCAGTTGGCACAGTCATTGTGCCAACATTCGTACTGTATGTGGTGTAACAGCGTTGATCAAGCATGTTGTGTTACACACAACAGTTATCCACATCTGTAGAGGCCGGTTAAAGTGCACTGCCTTGCTGTGTGCAAATGCTAAGTAAAAATTGCTGTTGCTCACCTCTCTTCCAGTTTTAAGTAAGTAGGCTCCTGCTAAAATCTCATAAGCTTTTAACACTGCAGATTTAACCTTTGACTAGGAGTTTAAGCTGTCCATGTAACACGACACATAGGCCTGTGCCTTTCCAGGGAACATATTTGTGTGAGCTCAGAATCAGACCAATCGCGTGTACACAAAACGCTTAAATAACGAGAGAATATTTTCTTGATCCCTCTCATTTTGGAAAATAATACGCATTGCACATTGACGTAGAATTGCAGATGTACTTGCCTGGATGTGGGTCGCTCTGGGCAAGATGGACGCACAATGCATAAAAATAACTAATGGCAACTATTTGTACATACACACTGAGCAGAACATTGAAAAGAAGACAGCCTTTCCATAAACAGCATTTTGTGTAAATCTGTAGTACAACACATACAACTCATTTTATTCATTTGTAAAATTGTTCAGCTAAAAGAAATCTATATTATGAAATCATGTTGGCAGGTTGTCTGTGGTGCAGGCACAGAGCAGCCATGCATGGTTACCCTGAGCACAATCATAATGTAATATACATTATAACTATCACTATCTGAGTGTAATGGACAGCCTCCCTGGCACTGATTGGCCATTTCAGTTGGGAGCAGAGGTTTGAACTCTTGCACATCTACGGATGTCCAGGAGGTTTATGAATCCACTTTGGTTATCCGACTGAAAAATAGAACAAGCTGATGACACTTTCTGTTCTGGTATATTGACGTGCGCTTTAGCCTACGATTCACTCAGTAGGTGTTATCATTGTACAGTCTACATACATCTGAAGTTTATTAGATCCATGTCGCAGACGTGAGTGGGATTCTTCCTGCTATTCAAGCTCAAATCAAAAGAGTATCGCTGTGTTTACATATTACATACACATATTACATACGCAGCAACATGTTTTGTTTTGTTTAATAGTGAAATGAGAGCAGCAACTGGAATCTTAATTCAGAAGTGAGGAATCTTAAGAAGAGAACATTGAAGGATGGATGAAGTGGATGGCTGTACTGTCAGACATTGCTCACAGCCAGGTGTAGAAACAGGAGCATTGATTTCAGTGATTAATTTCCAATATACAAAGATACAAATATAAAGTGAATTTCTGTAGAGACCTCTCCGTTTATCATAGCTTTATTATAAACAAGCTGAAAATTGAAAAAATAAAAGTTCTGTCCCTGGTATGTCATATTCCAAAATATATCAATGGTGAAGCAACATATTTTTCATTAGGAATGATCATTTCTCTGGAGAAAACACACTTGTGCACGCACCACACCGTGGTATCGGTGGTTCTGCTATCTGTTGATTCATGTTTTAATGCAGTTCTGTGTACTGACAGCACCACATACGTTAGTTGAAAACAATTTGGCCTCATGCTCTCCCAATATGAGCGGTTGAAAAATAATGCCAGACACAAGAACAAAATGACAAGACGTTTTCAGACATGGAGCATAGAAAAATCTGACTGTTAATGAGCTGGCAAGTTAATAGTGTAAATGCCTTATTGTTTTGATACATGGCTTCAGACTTCTGACCAATGTGTCTGCTATGTATGGTATCATAAGACTTTGTTTAAAAATTCCAAAGCTTGCCAGACCGGGGCTTGTGATGGGGAAGTTGATCGTCAAATTATATTGGAGTTGGAGAGACAGTTGGTGATGGAGCATTGCCAGACAGGAGCAGAGCTCTACTCCTGCGTGCCAGAGAATGACAAGGATACTTTATTGGGGGCGGTAGTTTTAAATATATGCACTTATAGTGTATTGATATACTGTATATACTGTATAAACAATTAGGAAGATGGGTGGGAGGATACATTAACCTTTTTCAACACAGACCTTATTAAAGAGAAAAGAGTAACGTTGAGGGGAAGGCATGTGACACAATTGTGGAGAGCGAGAGAAGAGGAAAAGATGGATGGAAAAGATAAGGGTGGAGAAGGAAAGGTCAGAACAGACTGGCATAACAAATTAACACGGACCAGCGTGTCTGTATACCCATACCTATGAGATGATCTGTCACTGTTAGATAACTGACATGTGTTGAAGAAGATTAATTACCTAACATTTCTGCATTCTACAGTGTTTAAACAACCATTTTAATTCAATCAAAAGGTTGACTCTGATAACAGGCCTCAACACCTTTTAATTACCACCTCCCGTTATTTATTTAGTTTTGCGTTTGTTATTGTGAGCATGTCACTCTCCGAAGGTCCTCCTTTGATAGACAATGGACAGAGTCCAATGAGCAGCATAAAAACATGGTCCATGTTTGATAAGACAGAGAAAATAACTGCATATTCAAGGGTATATGTCTTGGTTGAGGTTTTGTAGGGCCATCTTTCTCTGCTACTGCAAATCGATACCCGTAGTTGCTGCTACACGATACAGTGAAATTAGCATAATTAGCTGGCAGCAATTTTTCTGTATATAACAGTATGTATTTTTCTGTTTGTAATTAGTTACAATTATATAATTGTAAATGAAATCAGTTATTACTTTCTACTGTAATTTTGTTAAATGTATTTCTTAATAAGATTAATAGAGAGCCAATGTCACTTTCGCATTATGGGACCAAAGTTGGAAAAAAGTACGTATGGTAGTCAATGGTGAGAATAACATTATTTTTAGATCCCATTTGCTTAGTGACACGAAGTACACATATGATGTTTGATTATTTTATAAGAAAATTATTTGAGTCAAGAAAGTCTCAGTTTGTCATGCATTTGTTGAAGTATAAGACTGTGAAAATATGTAATTAGCAAGACTACAAACCCCGTGTCGCGTAAGTGTCATGACGTTTTCGCTCCACAAGCTGAAGATAACATTGTTTTAGTGACGTGTGTTGTGCGAGACGAAAGCTGTAGTTCACTGAGCGGTTACACACAAAACTAAATATTATAGTTTCACAACAAACTACAACGTTCTTGACTTGATCAATTATCTTTTAAATAGACACACATCATATGTGTGCTTCATGTCACAATTCAAACAGGATCTAAAAATGTATTCTCGCCATTGACTACCATACAAAGTTTTTCTAAACTAAGGTCCCATACATAATGCTGGTGACTTCGGCTCTCTATAGGAACTTCCGAAACAGCAGAAATGGCCACTGCTTTATTATATCCAGAATGCTTTTGGATGGGTCTGCATTTATGTCGTCTCGCTGTTTTGTATATGTGAATGACAATTACTTTAGTTTTACCCTTCTCTACCAGTTGGCCTGTAGCCCCTCTTGACTGAATATATCCACCGTCTCAAGTAATGCAGATGTTTTCGCCTTCGGGCATCCCTGTGGCTGCCGTGTAATATGCCCATAACTGTCAGTTCTAGCACATTTGGCAGCTGACGGCTGGTCATAATCACTTGTCTGAGAGCATCTGGGCTTCCTCAGACGGGAGAGGGCTTTGCCTCTGTTGACGTACTCAGTTCTGGTCTTGAGCTGATTCAGTAAAGTGAAGTATCCACATCCAATTATTTCTCCCTCCTCAGTTTAATCTGAAACTCTCCATGAATAATTCTGGGTTTTGTTACTACTGTACTGTGCAGTCTTTGCAGGTCGGCCTCAACGAGTGTTCTCTTGTGGCATCGACAGTGACTTTCACCATGTGGCGCCTATCTTCTGGCGCTGGCCTCTTACCAATATCTTCTGAGTGTGGCTCTCATTTGTCCCATGGCACTTTGAACCTGCATGTCTATCCAATTGCTGTTCTCACAGGGAAAGGTTATTTGACTGGAGTAAGACGCAGTACCCAAGCAATTAACAGTTTCTGCTTCAGGTGAAGTGGTGGCTGACTGGAGACTAGAATTCATCTAAGCAAAGCATAACATTGTATAATTAATACTTTTAATACAGTGATCAAATATTCTGCCTACTGTTCATTTTGCACTGTTAATGGGATCATTACTATTAAGAAATAATTAACATTCTTACCAGTTTTGGAAGACGTGAAGAACATTTCTGCACGGAGTGTGTGTGAGCAGATGTCTAAAATTATTCTCATTAAGAACTGTAGATCATCTGGCCCTTGCACAACTTGGACATAATCATCTCACCAAACACCATTTAAAATTTCTCGCTGCAGTATCTATCTGTGGTCTGTTAAGTATGGCTGTAATTTGACCTCTTTATTCAAAGGCAATGCATTTTGCAATTGGTAATTCAATGTTCTATTTTGTCATGCAATTAAAAATAATTGCTAAATAATAGTCAGCTGGAATGATATCAATTAAAAAAGACAATGAAGGCTAAATCAATTGCATTACGTATTGCCGTGGCTTTTTGGACTATTCAAATGGAAGTACATTTTGCATACTGAAATTTCTGCATTTTCAAATTGCATGATTACATAGAACATTTAATTGCCAGTTGCAAAATGTATTAATATCTGAATACAGTCCAAAGTTTAGGCTTTCATTAAAAATAAAATAATAATTCCAACTAAATAGGATTGGTCTCTTTACATGTTGAATGTCCATTTTCAAAACGCATTTTTACATTGCATGATGAAATAGAACATAGAATTGCCAATTGCAAAATGCATTTCCATTTGAATAAAGAGGCCAAAACACTTCCATAATAAAGCACTTTTCCTCCTCCCTGTAGAACAAGATGCACTGCCAGACTATTTCTGACAGAGAGGCTCTCAGTGAATCTTGATACAAGACTATGGACACTGAGGATGGTGATCAATGTAACAATGTATTGTTTTTGATGATTTAACCATCTTTTAGCAGCAGTCCAATAAATTAACTGAGACTTCCGCTGAGAGTGTTATAAGTGTTATAAGTTTTGTTTGTGACACGCTGCTGTGGATCCACGACTCCTGAGTCATATATATATAGTTTACCTTTTATTGTAATGGTAATGACGTGAGAGCTTTGCAGGGTAATAGAGTATAGACCTGCATTGTTGCTTTAGTTGTACTGCGTTGCGGTCAACAAAAAGTAACGCTACTAACTACAAACACTCACCCTCTCTCTCCATGTACACTGACGAACAAGTTTAAATGTGTTACATTTCCGTGTAACCCAGTGACGTGTAGCCATGTGATGAGAAGCGCAACAACAAAAATAATACAGTAAATAACCTAAGCCTAGACACAAGATAATAATTACATACCTTTTGGCACCTACACATCTCTTATACATAGATGGTGTGCTAGATTTTGAGTGACTTGAGTGATATTTTTCATTAGCATCAATAATACTCTGTAAATTGTGGTTCAGCGTCATCAAATGTACTCTTGAATAGAGCTTTTTTTCACCATTTCAAGATGTCATTATTATTATCAATGAGATCCCAAATATAATTTTCTTTTTGTCTTTAAGTCTTCAGGCAGTATAGTCAAAAGGTGTGCTGTGCTGTAGCTGTCCACATCCTCTGAAACTCTGTTTCTGAAGTTTCTGAATTAGACTGGTTGGTAGTTTTGTTCTGCGTTTAGAGATGAAACAAGCTCAGAGTGATATAATCGTTCTCATCTACTTCGAAACTTGCATTTTCAATTCCATCATCAAACTCCCCCAATCCATCATTTACATTATAATTCCAACCGTCCAAACCTGCTTGACACGTTTGGGTAATTGCACAGTTCCGCTGACAGTGATAATACCTTGAGGTGTGAGGAGAAAGATGAACGGACATGAACATAGGGTCCCCCTTTCCCCCATGTTTAATATGCAACTGATCAGTGCATGTGCTATTGAAGTGCACCAACTGTTGAAAAAGCCGTGGTAGTGCATAGTTAATTCATTAGGCTAATATCAAATACATGTCGATGGTTTGAAGGCTCAGGCGTTGCGCTGCCGCTGCAAAAAAACAGCATTTGCCCTATTTAACGTGACGTCTGTCCAAATACAGACATTTTTGTTGGTTGAACAGATAAAGATAATGACATCTGCATCCCTCTAGCGCACACATATGCTCGCCCGCACACACACACACACACACACACATCCGACATCTGCTTTCCACGTGGAATATGTCACGCTATGTGCGTGTATATCCTCACGTGTGTGAGTGTTTGTGTGTGTGTGTGTGTGTGTGTGTGGTTAAGCCATATGCGTACAGTAGCATGTCTGCTGAGCATTGGGTTTGTCATGGCATGCAGTTACAGAAGAATGACTGTGAATGTTTTTGCCTGATGGCTTGGTACTGTATGATTGCTTGCATCTGTTTGTGTGTGCGTGCCGTTATGGTTAATGGAAATACTTACTGTGTAGCAGGGACGTCACTAGAGATTCATAGATGCATACATATATACATATATATATATATATATATATATATTACATTTGCTTACTCCACCTTTAATCGGTGGTGAGACAAAGTGGAAGGAAGGATTATTGTTCTGCTACACATCAACGCCATAATTGGATTTGCAATCATTTCAACCTTTAAGCAACCACATCAACCATGAAGTTGAAAGAAGGAACAGCCCGAGAAGAAGTGGTAGCTCTCAGTGGGCTGCACTTTCAAATTAAGGTTTTGGAGAAACCACGTAAGACACGAAACTGCATGTAGGACACAAAAACTCTTTATCAGACCATCAGTTTCCCTTTACCCTTCCCAACGTCTTACCTCTGTTAGCTGGCCTTGTCCCTGACATGAAAAGTGAACCGATTTCTCTCTCCTCAATATCCCCCCGCATCAAGTGACCTTGTTCTAAAAGCAAGCATATGCCTCACACTGACTGACTTATGATGTGTTCTTTACTAATATAGGCTATGCCTACAGTAGGTATGTAGATTCTCGCTAACAATGGCAATACAGTTTTAGACGTTTGGTCATTACGTAACAGCCATGCCAATGAATAGTCACGCTGTATGCTGCTGTCGTGCATCTCTCATGCGACATCTGAGGCCGGGGCGAACACAGAAAGGAACATGGTGCTAATGCAACAAAACACACTGTCAAACATACGTCTCGATGTTGTTCTACGCCATGCGTTCACAAGGCTTGAGCTCATCGTCACAGGTTATGGCGTCTGTTATGGCTTCTGGTGGTACAGTATGTGCGCATGCCAGTAGAACTCACTTTCAGGATGAGCGCAGCCCCTAACCTCGATTCACCTGCCTTGCTAGTTGCTTCGACAATGAGCAAGCCCCTATTTGAGCCGCCATGTGTCTGTCTTTTTATAAGTCGGATTCATTTAGACAGGACAGGAAGAGTGTATCGGTACATCACTGTGAGAAAATTACTATTAAGTTTTTTATTGGTTCAATCAATGAACGCCTTTATAGAAAAAGGGAATCCAGTCCAAACTAAACTGCAGTTTATGCT
Organism: Typhlichthys subterraneus; assembly: GCA_027564835.1. NCBI lineage: Eukaryota > Metazoa > Chordata > Actinopteri > Percopsiformes > Amblyopsidae > Typhlichthys > Typhlichthys subterraneus. Next base: position 9,877 of record JAODUH010035460.1, read on the forward strand.
TCCTCTGTAATCATGGAAAAATTGTCTTTAATCTCCAGCTGGTTTGTTTTATTATGCAATTTCCCTGTTAGCTTTTAGAAATGTGTCCTAATAAAGATGTTTCCTTTAGCTACTCTAACATCCTTTGATAACCTGTTTCTGAGAGATGTGAAAATGGGTCAGTCGATAACTTGGTCTTGAGAAACAATCACAAGGCAATAGTCTCCATTTATCAACATTTAATCCAGAGTTGAGTACTATATATTTACTGTCACCTTTTAAATTAGATTTTCATTAGAAATTGTTTAGTTGTAGGTATTAAATTGTGGATAGAAACAAATGCATTTGTATCAAATGTGTGTTTTCAGTGTGTGTTCTTCATTGCATTTCCAAATAAACATACATCAACTGATTTTTAATGACAAGTGTAGATCAGGTTGTGATCAAACAAATGTTCTAATGTATGACTTATTCAACTTGATACATGCACTTATATATACAGTATGAGTACACACACACACACACACATGCACGCGCACACACACACGCATGACAACTTACTACATCGGAATCACTTAACACATGACTGTCAATTTTCGCACATTTTAAAGTGAACACATGCTACACATGCTGTCAACTTGATAACCAAAGCAGCTTGAAAATGTGCGTGTGTGCACGTGCGTATGAGAGTGTGCGTGTGTGTGTGTGAGTGTGCCTGTGCATGGGACCCCATGGGTATTGAAGTGTTAGATGACACATGCTGGCCAGGACATGTGCGAACATGCACTCATTTTCTTGAATGTGTGTGTGTATGTGTGTGTGTGTGTGTGTGTGTGTGTGTGTACCAGAAATAGCTGCCCGAACAAAAAATTCACGTGTTCCAGTCAGGTGGAATTTTAATAACACGACATCTACATCGTGATTGGTCAACTACAGTACAAAATGTAGTACATGGTATAGATAAGTCACATTACAGTACTTAATTTGCATTCAACTATTTGGAATAAATTTGACCATCCAGATTAAGGCTGGCTATTATGCTTAATTGTAGACGAGAGCTGTTGCTGAAATCATTATTTGCTACAGTATATGGTGTACTCTATTGACATTCTGTCCCAAATTTTGACAAATGCAGATTAATTATTGTGTCCAGCAAGTTGATGAAATGGCCCAGCAAGACAATAGAGACTCATGTCTGTGTGCACAGTGATATTTTGGACATTTACGTTGATGCCCTGATGAATACATTCATCACCACACCTGAGAAAACATAAATCTATAACTTAATTAAAGCATAGTGCCAATGTCTAAACATAAAACAACATAAAACCATGGAATGCCAGAACAAGAAGAGGAAAACAATAAATTCTGTAACCAGAAACGGATAGGTTTTTACCTAAGTTCTTATAAATGTTTCTGCTGCTGTGGGCTGCCGCGCACATTAGGTACTATTACAATTATAGCCTAACCCATATTTGTGGCTCGCTTGCAGAGAAAACTGGGTTGTTGCTCATTGGTAAAATAGGATTCCAGTTTGCATATTTCAGTATGTCCGTTTAAATATACAGCAAGTGTAACAACAAGTGCCAACTTGTTAGCCTAACACCTAAACCCTTTAATATTTATTATTAATTATTAATATATTATTTGTTGTTAGGTGTGGATTTTAGTTTGTTTTTTGGTATTTTATCTAAAAATTTTGCCATTGAAGTTAAGATATAATATAATGTATAAAAACTAAGTCTTAGACTAAGTCCTATATAGTTTGTGCAGTGCCAATGCTTCAGCATTGTAAAAATACCTTCCCATACCTATTATATTGTGTATAGGCTTGCTATTGAATATACAGTGAGATCCATAAGCGTTAGGACAGTGACAGACATTGTATTAAGATTGCTCTGTACACTGTGGTTGTAAGTCAACATCATCAGGAGATGCCATATGAGTTCCAGAGGCAGCCAAACATGCCCACACCATTACACACCGAAGACACCATGTTTCACAGATTAAGTTGCTGGATGGGCTGTTCATTGTATTTTCTCCCCACACTCTCCTTGTTCCATCACCCTGGCCGAGTTATGTGGTCAGATACACTGATCTGGTCATATCATGTTCACTCTACCACTTTACCCACACAAAATCAAATCCACAATATGTTGATTGATAGCAAAATATGTCAAGCTAATTTCTGTTGTAAACTATCCAGCTCAATACTCAATTATAACTTGAAGACACTGTATGGCCGATGACCTCAATTCAGTAAATTGATAATATACAGTTTAAAATGATTACTATTAAAATTACTGTACATACTATATATACTGTACTATACTTTTCATTTGATTTTATAGTCATTCTAAGTTAAGAAATTACTAAAAGTACTCAACTATCAAAAAATATCAATGTTATTCTTACAGTAGCCTCTGTGTCATATCTTATGTCTAATGAAGGAGAAATGCTATCAGAATATAATTCAAACACCATGACATTTGACCAAGAAATTATCATACTATAAATAATTTAGTCTTAGATGCTAGCTCCATAAAAACATTTAAATTAAATAAACAACCATTCATTTGGTTTATGGCTGCAGCAGGAATATAGCAGGCTACTTTACTGGTCAAGGATCATTAAGATACATGGGTTGCCTACTGAATGGACTCTGTCTGTTTTAAACATTTATATGATTGATTGCATCAAGCCTAATGCAGACTAAATTATACAATGAGCTGTATCCACCATGTGTATGATGGCTCCATTTAATTATTTAGCTTTTGCTCAGCCATAGAGCTTTTGGATTGGTTTTCTGTTGTACATATTGCAGATCAATTGGCCAATCAGCTAGCAAGCTGTAACCATGCACAACTCACATTACTAAAGTGTGTTGATGCATTTTGAAAAGTCAAACTGGAAGATTATTACAGATGTTACCCACTGCCTCTGAGACATTTTGAAGACAGTACTTGTATTTATTTAACATAACCTGTATTTAACAAGGCAAAATAGTTAAGTACATGTTCTTATTTGCCTGGCAAGAGGAACTTATATGATGAGTTCCTCCATAAGAATTGTAATGAAATGTGTTTTTTGCTGATACAACTGATCATTACCAATTGGTTGCAACATTCTTTTAGCCTTAGTATCATCTTGATACAAACTATTGTACAGAAGTATTTGGCCTTCCAACTCTAGTAACTAACTAAAGACCTTTGCCTAAGTACATCACAACCAGGCCATAATCATTGCAATGACAGCCAATTGCAAATGTTGTTAATATGACAGTAGCAATTTTCAAAAATCCCATCACAACCATCAATTTCTAAGTGAAATTAGCAATTGAGACCTTAATATCTAATAGAAAATGGCATTGATTTTGTATTTCTAGAGATGTTGTGAAGCCTTCTCAATGATTTATATTCTTAGGGACATTCATTTACTTTGTGTTGGAGCCAGCCGTCTGGCATCCTTTGACAGAACTGCATCTTAAGCACTCGCTCATTGGCTCCCGTTCAGACTTTGTGGTTGTTTTGTGCAGAGGCATGGTGGATACCCTTTGTTCTCTGCAACACCAAGGTCACACCGCTAGATTGGGCAATGTCAGCTTCAGCATTTGATTTAAAAACCTTCAGTCTTTTCCTCTAGTCCACATACATCACCTGCGTCCTGTCTCTATATGCATGACTGCAGCCTGCCGAAAGAAAAATGAAAAAGACATGATTGGTGTAGAAAGTAAGAGCATTAGGAAGGGGAGTTTCATTAATTAGCATGGTGACATTTTAAGATGCAGCTCTTTTTGAAGGGTTATTTCGCAAAGTTATAACTAATTGGTGTGATACTGTCTGTAATGTCTGTCTGATCATAAATCTACAAGTATTCGCCATTCTCTCATTCTTAACATACAAATTTAGAACAAAGTTAATTCAGTAATGCAAGCAAAATTAGAGAATAAAAAATAATCTCTACTGTTTAAATTTAGCTTGTTTCTAGGTATTCGGGACAAGGGTGTGGCTGTTTTGGTGCTCATTAATTCCCGTTTAAATCCCTCTTGACATCTGTCAATAAATCTCTCAATGTTAAAGATGATTTAGACTCAAATTTGAGAGACTAGATAAATCAATATAATCAATATAATCTTGACTGATTTAAACACTATATATATAGATATACATACCATATATCTGTGTGTGATTTACAAAAAGCATGGTTGATCCATAACATTTCAGTTGGAAGGCCAAAACAGAGCAGAAGAAATGTATTCCTTCAAAAGGTGATGGCTGGGGTTTGACAACGGTGACACAGGGTTCTTCAAAGTGAAAACTATATTTGTAACCCATCAGCATGCAGGAAATTAGAAAGTTCAAGACTGATGTTCCCATTTCTTCCAGTAAGCCTGCTCAAAGATCGGCCACCTGGAGAGAGGTTGATTAAAAAGCATCCTGTCATCTCCACTACCGACGGTGGGGCGGTGGGGAGGGGTAGCGTCTTAAAGACTGGTAACGGTGTGCAGGCGTTTGGTAGGAGCTTTCTGATAGGCCGTTGGGGGGGGGAAGGTTCGGCCATTCTCAGCTCATAGCTGCCTTCATCATCTTCTTCACATATCTGCTGAGCAGTGATAATCCACCACTGTCAGAAAAGCCTTACTCAGCTCTTTCAGCAGAAGGGAACTTGATGGACTGTTGGACTTAAAATGGGGGATTGTTTTCAAAGCAGAGGACGTTAACAGATGACGAGATCAGGAGACGGACGAGAGAATAGACTGTGCGTGATACTGATGTGAAGGATATCCCATTCTATCATTGTTGCCATTACTGTACAGTATAATGACACATGCTGCATTTCACAGACCTCTGAGAAACTGGACTGAACTGCTTTAGCTTTAATTAATGAGCAGGGGTTTGTTACACATGTTACTGTGCTAAAGGAATACTTCGCCAAAAAAATACTCATCAGTGTACAAATGAACTCTCCCAACAGCCTAGAATGCTAGATATAAGTTTTCGACATATCATGGAGAATGTTACAGTACATGTATTGTATACTGTGATGCCTTTTATCCTTGGATACGGAGTTATATTTGGACCTAACTTCCCCTTTATTATATGTTTTTCTCTGTTGCACTAATGCAGTTGGTGCCACAGTTTCCTCAAGTCTTTATCTGGTTGAGTCATGCTTTGAGGTTATGTTTTCTCTCATATGGTGGGTGTGTCAGAGGAGGGGTTAACCCAGGGGTTGTCAAACTTTTCAGCTCGCAACCCCCCAAAATATCATTGCCAGAGACTCGTGACCCCCACTATCCCCAGAGGTGGTAGAAGAATAACAGCCATATTATTATTTGATAGTATTTTAATACAGGCTAGTAGCAGAATGTATAAACTGTACTACTACTAACAATTATGGCAAAACTATGACATTTTAAATAATTTTTAAATTTCTGAAAGTCATCTTGTGACCCTCTCATCTGTGTCTCGCGACCTCCCGGGGGGTCCTGCCCCACACATATACCATATGCCAAAAGGCAGTGCTCACAATGGATCGAATGTAATGGTGGAGTCAGAGATGCTGGAAAAAGATTATTGCTATTTTATATATTACTCTTCAAAACAAAACACCTCTCCTTTCAGTGCCATATATAGGGTGCTCCCTCGGAAGCTCCGCCCCCCCACATTGGACACGCCTTGCCAAGGCCGGGTCCGCACCACTTTGTGTTCCCATTTACAGGGCTGTGTAGAAACACCACACAATCCAGTATTTTAGCAGATATATATTGGCTACAAAATGTTTCCCTTGAAGATTTCATGGATTTGTTGCTTTTTTTAGCTGTACAATCCAGCAGGTCAGAGCAGATATGACTCTGACCACATACAGAGGTTCCCTCAGGGTATGCCTTCACTTTTACTGTTTATTTATACCAGCCAGCACCTTCCATAATACTGTAGGCACTTTATTAAGTATGCCGATGACACTGCTCTTGTGAGCCTTCTACTGTATATGATAGCAATTCTCCTTAATAAAACAATCAATCAAATACATTTTAGAAAGGTGCAGTCCTCTAACCTTACCTTTAATCAACAGGTAGCCAATCCAACATGTTACAAATTAGTCTGAAGTGGGACCTGTTGACTGAACTAAGAAATAGAAAAAATAAAAGGAAAACAATTATCCTTTAATGTACACAACAAAATGCTTCAAATGTTTTACTGCACTTTTATTGAAAGTGTTTTGGCCTTCTGCATCATCTGCTGGTTTGGCAATGTTACTGAGGCATAGAAAAAGACTGTTATAAAAATGATAACAAAAGCCAGTAAACTGTTTTACAGGGATTACATTACCATGTATGAAATGCATCAGAGACAGAATGATGAATATGGCAAACAACGTGGTGGGTGACAAGAGGCACCCATCTTCATTTGAATTGTTGCAGTCTGGGCAGCGATATTGCCCAGACTGCTCTATTCACTAAAAACAGATACACATTTTAATTTCCACAAGCAAATGAAATGGCAGAGGAAACGAATAACGATATATACACCATGTGAGCTAGCACAGCAACAAAAATGATAAGGTTTTTATTTCTTATACATTATATATATTTTTTATTTTACGCATGTCATTTCAGTATATCATGTTATGTATCTTTATTGTATTCTGTTATGCACATGTTTAAATGTTTCTTATATTTATTTTTTAATATGATTCCTTTAACTATTTTTATTATTAATGTTGTTTCTCTGTATATCTGCATTTGTTTATGGGAAGCACAACTGTACATGTATTCCCTCTCTGTAAAGCACTTTCAACTGCAATTCTGTATGAAAAGCATTATATATAAATGAAGATAATAATAATAATAACTCTAAAAAAAAGTATCAAAATAATACCAAATATTTATTCCAGAAAATATTACTGCATTATTACTACAATAATTCAGACACTCATTTCATAAAACTATTGGTCAAAATGCATATGCAGCTAAATCAAACTAGCTAAATGGGGAATGAATACAGGGCATTGAATAATCGCTAACAGTGGAACTGACCGTGCCAAAACTCAATGCCACGATTTCTCTGGCATGGTAGACATTCTAGATCACTGCATATGTATAAGAAAGTCTGAGCCAATGTTATTAAATATTTAAATTATGTTTAGCCAAGTTCAATAAACATGGCCTAAAAGGCTGTGCACATTACATACTGTACGTTAAATGATGGTTTTAGTTTTAGTCTTATAGTCTATAAAATAGGATTATTTTCTATATTTTATTCATCTCAGCAGCAATTTTCCAATTGCTTTAAACCTTCATAGCTGTCATCATCCCCGCTTTGTCCTGATTCTTTCTAGCCATTTCTGCTATTTCCTAATTTAAGGCCACCTGCAAGTCTCTAAGGTCCTTCATAAAATAATGGAGATGCCCTGAAAGCTTGGTGTTGGACTTCCACCCTGCCTAACTTGTAATGCCTTGAATTGTACTCATTTTAAGTCGCTTTGGATAAAAAACAGAGTAAAAACACATTTTAATTGTTATTTACAATCAATCTGATAACACTGTTATAAGAAAATATGTTTTAAAAAAGCAAATATTTTTATGTTGTATCACAAGCACCTAATCTCCTTGTATTTTAAACTTTTTGTTTTGAAGTTTCACAAACCCTGACAGCAGAACTATATTCTATGTAGCCAGTCACAACATTTGTATACACATTGTTTACCTAGTTATTTGTCCATCCTTTTCACTGACGTGATGCCTTGTCTTGCTCTGTATGTCTATTCTCTCGTGCACACACACACACTCACACACACGCGCACAAGAGTGCGGTTGCAGTCTGTGTTTTTCAAAGTATCACATTCCTCTGGGTGGTTCATGGTCAGCGAGCAGGGAGGACATGAATATAATCCTCACGTAACGGCAGTGTGTATGCACATCTAGTCTTGTAGCCAGTCACTCCAGTTGATGTTTGAAATGTCAGAGACCTTGGTTACAGTTTCCTTTTTCCCCTCGTCACAGTTGTCTCCTCTCCCGCCCTTATTTCTCTTGTTTCAAATCAAGTTTCAAACATTGTTTGAAACTGTGACACATGCGCGTATCACATTACTGCATTCTGGACTTGCTCACCCACCTGCACACACGCACACACACACGCACCGCAATGTGTGTGTGTTGTTGGGTGGTGTCACTTGTTTGCTAACATGTACAGTACAGTAGCTGGACCAAGGGTTAGCTGCAGGTGCACACAAGCCTCTGAATGGATTCCATGTTATCCACACGGCGACGTAAGAATTGGACATACAGTCCAGTGTATTTACATTTGCAGCATTCAGCAGACGCTTTATTCCAAATCAACTTACATTTAGTATATTTGTCTATATACGAACAGGCAAGTGTAACCAAGCAGCATTCTGTTAGGATAATGACAGCATCACGTCAGGACTAACGCCATACCGATATTCTATTCACTCTTAACCTAAACAATGGTGCTTCTTCTTAATAGCAGAAAGGAATACATTTTATTTCCCCACATAAAGATAAGAGATTTCTTTTCTATTTAAATAATATCAGCTCTTTAAAATCATTTATAATGTTTCTTGCTGCAAGTAAACATCCTAATCCATTATTTGTATAGCATGGCATAAAGTGAACAGGCCAAACAAAAGACCACTTGATTACAGGTTTTGTGCCAGTTCTGAATCGGAGTAGCCTAAATCCATAACAGGGTGTTGTGATGACAGTCATCTACAATCACTGCTCCTTGATCTTTGGATATTTGAATGCACTTCAATTATTTATACAAGAACCAGAGAATCGGTTATTAAACTCAGATATACCGTATACTGCACAGTAATTCTTATTGAAAATAATGATTTGCGTCATTGAAGGTTGCTGCGTTTTTCACACAACACACTACAATAGGCTCTGTTGTGATTCTAATTAGCCCGCACAGTGGGGGTCAGGTAGCCAAAGAAACTCTCAGCCACAGCCAATAGACCCATTTACTGTTGATAAACAATGATGACGTACTTAAGTCTGAGGTAACAGAAGTACCGTGGACTTCAATAACTTACTTCAATAACTTCAATAACCACCAAAGATCACATTTAATTGCTTGCAGCCCCATCGTCAAAATGCATAAAAGCTGCTGGTTGACATAGACTGCTAAAATAATCCTCTGAAATGTTGAATGTATTTATCTAGGTAATGTAATTTAGCATATTGTTTGTGCTTATTGTGTTTCCCTCCAGTGGGCATAGTTTGAGCATTGTCTATGCTTGTATTGAGTATTATAGATTTTGTCTAATTGTTTCGCTTCGACAGCTATACAAAGTTATTTCTGAGTTCGAAAGAGATAATATATTTATTTTATATATGGCGCTAAACGGTATTCCAGTTGGCATGACGACGTTCCATTGACAAAATCGCTTTGGATTTAAATATCTGCTAAATACTGTAAATGTAATAAATCGAGATTTAAAAATACTGCTGAAACATTTTGAGAAAAAACAAATGCTGTCATTTAAAAACAGTGTTGTTATTGAGAAGCACAATCTTGGAAATATAGGAAATATGTAGCAAAATGTAGCTTTCCACATTCAGTGTTACTGCCGACATCGGGACTGGAACGGCTCTTGGCTCAATCGTATGGCCAACCGAGGTCGTAGATGGAAAAAAAGGTAGGTGCTTTCATTGTCAGATACACATACATGTTGAAAGATTCATCCTCTGCATTTAACCCGTCCCTCAAGGGATGGGTCAATGGTCAGATGGCACAGTCTGGAACTGCCCTGGTTGGGGCCTGGAACCTGACTATTGCTTTGAGGAAGGGCGGGGTATCTTTACTGAATTACTTCCTGAATGGCTTGTAGGCCAACACAGTGTCTTGAATCAGGTACGGGCTGTTTATACATTCAGTATTATAACAATAAGTTACTGGGGTGGGTGGGATCACTACACTACAATACTAACCCTGTTTATTTCAGAGCTGCATCTTCAGTCTAGTTATTAGATACTACAGTTGGAGAATGTTAGTTTCAGTGGTTCTGCTGTACCAAACCAAGGTGACTTTGTGGCACACACGCATGCCAGACAAAAGGTTTGCCATCTGATTAGAATTATGATGGCGAGGCACACTTAATCTCACGCATTAGAAGCACCCACATTGTTCGCTCCCTCACATACTGCAGACAAAAGGGTTTGGGACTGGATTCGAATTTTGATGGTTACAAACATCACATAACACACAGCATGTTAATAAAAATATCCCTGAATCTCCCTCTCATATGCAATATTAAATAATGGTATGGCTGTCTTCCTGAATGGCTTATGCACTTACGCAACACAATGGCACACACACAAGAGTTTGAGAAATATTTGAATCAATCTCTCTCTCTCTCTCTCGATAATTGTTAACACCATCAAGTATAAGAATTGAACGGCGGGAATTAAATAAAGGTGGACAGGCTAGGGCTGAGAAAAATGGGCAGGGGAGCTGTGAGAGTGCTAATCAAAAACTCAGTTACCTCCGTGCAACAATATGTGTCTGATGAATATTGTATGAGCGTCTGCGTGTATGATGGCTGTGGCATCTAACAACAAATGCACAGTCTGACAAATACAAGGAAATGTGAATTATGCTGGTAGTTTATTAGTAACACTGGCTGGGTTTATCTGACGATGTCTCTATTAGCATAGACAGCAAAGAACATCCATCTGAACGTGTCATGTAATCATTAAAATTTATTTTGTTTCCAGTATTATTTCTTGGCATTAAGGGTCACATTACGCTCAATACCTCTTGTAGTTTTATTCATTTATGTGAATTTATACTAGACGGGAGCTGGGATTGTTATTTTGAAGAACTGCACAGCGTGGGCAAAATAGATGAAAATAAGACGCACACACACATACTGTAACTAACACAAATAGCAGCAGACAAGAAGCTGACATGTATGGCGTCAATATAGTCTCACAAATCGCGCTTGCAGAATTTTGTGTTGCACGCACACGAACAAAGTCGAGCGCGCAGAATCTTGAGTCGAGCGTGCACACAGACAAAGTCGCGCGCACAGAATGTTCATTTGAACACGCGTAAAGTTGTTAAGGCAAAACCATGGGCGCAATGATTGCAATGTCACAAGAAGTGAAATAAAGCTGCACACACAACTGCTCAGATCTAAACATCTGCTCTGTCGAAATGCATTTGCGCTTGCTCGACATGGAAAGAAATGAAAAGGAGTGACAATCCTATTGATCAATCATAGCTTTGCATGTTGTTACAAACTCGCTGCTTGTTTAGATATGTAGGCTTTCTTACCTGAGAAGTACATTAGTGCATAGTGGTGTAGCGGGTGGCACTATAGGGAGGACACTAATTAAGTGCAGGTTGCCACCTGGCAGACTATAAAGGTTGTGAGGAATGGGAGGAGCTATGGTTTCTGGTCATTAGTGCCAGGCAGGTGCACACCTCACCTACACAGCCAAACCAGAAACATGGGTAAGACTATTTGTTGAAATTGGTCAATTGTTTTACATGTATATTAAAGTGTTCTTATGTTTTTATTTAAGCTGTGTTTGCCCTTATGCAGAATTGACGGTGGTCGGTATATGAAGGGACTGGCAAAACGGGTAGTCTACTATAATATGCAAGATGGGTTTTTAAATTACTTGAATAAAATGTATTTTAATATAAAGGTTTGTTTTGCAGCACTCTGGAGGGTCATAGCTGCCCTTGCCATATTTAGCTTTAGTTGTTTGTTTTGTTGGGTTACTTATTGTTTAGTCCGCCCCAGCAACTGAGCTGGTAAAAGGGCATAAGAAGATCTGGGCTGCCCTGGG
>JAODUH010035481.1:2541-21674 GCA_027564835.1 Typhlichthys subterraneus
GTGTGTGTGTGCCTTAAGCCGGTCTCAAGGGAAATCTTTGATGTGAGGAATGTCCCTAGCATCAGCAGATTGTCAAGCCCCACCTTTCACCCTGGAAATCCACCAACACGCACACACACACACACACGAGCCCCGCCTTCCTGCCTACCAACACACACACACACACACACACACCAATTTCCTGGGGGCAAAGACTGTGTGTGCGCGCATGCGTGTGTGCATGTTACTGTGTGTGTGTGTGCGTGTGCAGTACCTGTGAACTGGTAATTCTCTGCGATGATCTTTCTATATTGGCAGGCAAGCCAAAGAATGCAGGCCTGTCGTCCTCTGGAAGAGACTGTATCACATTGCGGTAGTCCTGGGACACACACACACACACACGTACACACACACTTTATAGACATACAGTATAAAACCAACATCAAACATCAAGCTGAAACACAAAGTGTGTGTGTGTCTGTTAATGTGTGTGTGTGTGTGTTAATATGTGTGTGTGTGAGGCTCACCACTATGGAGCAGGAACTTGGCAGGTTGATCTGAGCAGGCAAGGCGTGCAGCGCTCCTCCTCGGCTCCTCCTCCTCAGGCCCGCTGACGAGGAGGAGCCGAGGAGGTGCGAGGAGAAGTACTGTTCCAGGTAGGAGCGCAGCACGCGCAGGTCATAGGGGTTGTCCACGCGGCCCCCGTAGATGGCGCTGTCCAGCAGCCCGTGCACACACTCCCACTGCACTGACGTACCGCCTGGGATGCACGCACACACGCACACACGAGCGCACACACGTGTGAAAACTACTAAAAGAGAGACATAATAAACTGGTGGAAGCAAATATTGAAAAACCATTATGAAAAGACTACTAAATGGCACACACACACGCACACAGCAGAACAAGAACAGTATGATCCAGGTTATGGGAGCTATGGAAGACCATCTCGATCTCATGAGCTCCGCAATCAGCTCCACCCTTGCAGGGCTGGTCTGTGTAAGTAGTCATCATAAAGTCGGACTGATCCATGCTACGTTTGATATCCAGACGTTGGCACCGCCTCAAACCACCGTCCCATTAGCGGGGCAAAATTGAACTTGTAGCTCACGAGCGCCGGACCGCCTCACAAGGCCTTGAGGCCTCTAATGGTAAGAGACCAGTGATCCAAGACGCAGTGCATTTCCCTTCCCGTTAGCGGGCAAGTGTGTGTGTGTGGCACAGCACAGCAGCGCTCGCTGTGATGTTAGCTAGCTAGCTAGGCCGACACACCTTCAAAGAGCCTGTAGATGATCCCGTAGCTGGCAGCATGTGTGTGTGTGTGGCACGGCACAGCAGCGCTCGCTGTGATGTTAGCTAGCTAGCTAGGCCAACACACCTTCAAAGAGCCTGTCGATGATCTCGAAGCCGGCAGCATGTGTGTGTGTGTGGCACGGCACAGCAGCGCTCGCTGTGATGTTAGTTAGCTAGCTAGGCCAACACACCTTCAAAGAGCCTGTCGATGATCTCGTAGCCGGCCCGCAGATCTGACAGGGAGAATTCGTAGAACTTTGTCCAGCCCTGGAGTGTGTGGTGGGAGAGTAATGGAAAAACACTGGTGTCGGTTACACGTAGTGATGAATGAAAGCCCAAATGCAGAACATACTGGGAGGGTTAAATTGACTTTTGCTGAACACAAATGGACAATGATTAAAATGTAGTACCCACTTCAACACAGCAGGGGCAAAATACTTTTCTACAGTCCTGTAGTTATGAATGATTGCCCTCAAGAGCCTTCCATTCATTTAACAAACACATTCAACAACAATCACTTGCAAGTGATTATCATGGATAGTAATGAAAATATTCTTCCTTCATTATTTGGCAGTAGATGTGCTATTATTTGTCTACATGTTGTGTAGTGCTGTCAAGTGAGGAAAATAATTGACAAAGTTAGTAAAAATATTAGTAATAACTAAGGCTGGGAATCGATTACAAATAATTAACTAATTAATTGCTCAAAATGCTGTGATTAATCTCAATTCATCTCATTTTTTTGGTTTGTTTTTTCTTTCATGGACAGGACAGTATAGAGAAACAGGAAGCGAGTGAGAGAGAGAGATATCAGGATCGGTAAATTACCTCCTCAGGCCAGATTCGAACCCAAAGACCCATATGGCCACAGAGCTTAACGCTTGCTCCAAAGCTCCAGCCTTAAAATAGTAGTTGTTTGCTGCTACGTTAATGTTTATAATATCAAATATACACTAATAACACAAATAGTTAGTTTTGCAGTTTTGCATGGTAGGCAGGCAGCCAGCTTATCTGGTATTTTAACTTGCCGTTGAAAATTGTACATACCATCGCAGTTTAAAGGTGCTTTTATTGTCACATACATGTAGCGAAATGTGTTCTCTGCATTTAACCCACCCCTCAAGGGAGCAGTGGGCAGCCGCTGTGCAGCGCCCGGGGACCAGCTCCAGGTAGAGGTCAGTGTCTCTGGTCAATGGCACTGACAGGAGAGAGTTAACCTACTGTAACATGTTTTTTGGATAGTGGGGAAAACCGGAGCACCTGGAGGAAACCCACGCAGACACATGGAGAACATGCAAACTCCACACAGAAAGGCCGGGACGACCGGGGTTGGAACCCAGGACGTTCTTGCTGTGAGGCTACAGTGTTGCCCATTTAGTTCAAAGTGTGATCAGGAAACCTTTTCAACGTAAACTTTCCTCCTAAAACTCCACTGATGTCCTTCTCCATCATGCTAGTGTTCCAGTCTCTCTGCTAGTACGACTTGGCTCAGTCGCTCATTCAGCATGCTGGTAACAACCGGTAGCAATTTAAAAGGAGATGGACAAAGTCGTGTTTCAATTGCGTTAATATTTCTTTATGCGTTAAACATTTCAAATGAATCTCAGAGATTAACGCGTTTATGCTCCCAGCCCTAGTAATAACCTTAGTCTTATCAACAGTGTAGTTGCAAATAAGAAATGATACAGGATATTAAATAACTCAAGGTTCATGGACACAACAGTCAGTTGTTATCAGTCAGCAAACACAAACACGCGCGCACATATACACACACACAGATTCTGGGACAACAGTGAATAGCCTGACTCTCCTCCTCTATGTGGATTGAGCCTGACTCTCCTCCTCTATGTGGATTGAGTCTGACTCTCCTCCTCTATGTGGATTGAGCCTGACTCTCCTCCTCTATGTGGATTGAGCCTGACTCTCCTTCTCTATGTGGATTGAGTCTGACTCTCCTCCTCTATGTGGATTGAGTCTGACTCTCCTCCTCTATGTGGATTGAGCGTGACTCTCCTCCTCTATGTGGATTGAGCCTGACTTTCCTCCTCTATGTGGATTGAGCCTGACTCTCCTTCTCTATGTGGATTGAGCCTGACTCTCCTTCTCTATGTGGATTGAGCCTGACTCTCCTCCTCTATGTGGATTGAGCCTGACTCTCCTCTGTGGATTGAGCCTGACTCTCCTCCTCTATGTGGATTGAGTCTTACAAAAACAGATTCGTTCCACCGGAGAGGCAATAAACCTCCAGCGTTTTCTTGACGCTGGAGGTTTAAATTAAAACCTTTAAATTTACCTTTAAATTAAAAACACACTGTCCTGACTCATTCTCCATCGGCTTCACTAAAGCCCCGTTTAGACATCAGTCCCCATTCAATGTCAGCACATTTGCCTATATGACATTTTCCAGCATTAAGCATATTTTAGCCTTTTAGAGATCTGATGAGCAGGACAATTTGATGGGCGTGCGCCTGCACCTGCTGTTTAACTTTAACAGCCCCCATCTTCTGTGAGTAATTTGGGTTTACTGTATACAGCTGTGCGATACTGAACCTGCAATTAACGTTTTATTATTAAATGCAGACACAGCAGCTGGGTTTCCTTCTTTAACATCACATTATGTTAAAGGGACAGTATAGTCATAGACTATAATCTAGCTGTTTATCTCCTGATCTAGCATATGTACCTGTATGGCATAGACAACAGCGCTGCTTGTAAATATTATAGATCTGTTTCTCTAAAATGTTGAAATGTGGTATCATGCTAATGTTACCACTGATAGGCAGATTGTGGTAAGATCGGCTCTACCCGTCAGTGTTTACACATCACGCTGCTCCCAGGATAAGCTTGGAACATTCGGACACACGCCGTCACGGTAAACAGAGATTACAACGAGCCAGGGAGGGGCTGGAGGAAAAGCAGAGAGAGGGCTACCTGCCCTCTAGCTTTGGCAGTACTGTTGTTATAACTGTCATGCTAATAAAGCTAACTTGAATTGAATTGAATTGACAGAGAGAGAGAGAGAGAGAGAGAGAGAGAGAGAGAGAGAGAGAGAGAGAGAGAGAGAGAGAGAGTGGGGATGGGAGCGGGGGAGAGAGAGAGAGGGGAACAGAGGGCAGTGGATGAGGAGATGCTATTACCAGCTGGGTAATTAGGGGGATGAGCATGCTCGCTCCTGGACGAGAGAAACATCATTAAGCTCTCTAATAAAACACCCTGACTGGAGGAGAGAGAGAGAGGGTGGGCGGGGGAGAGAGAGAAAGAGAGACACAGAGAGAGAGGGGTGTAAAGAGAGGGGGAGGAAAAGGGAAAGGCTACAGAGAAAGTAAAACAAAAGAAGCTGAAAAGATAGTGAAGCCACAGGCCGCAGAAAGTGGGCAGGAGAAATAAAGGTAACAAATGTCAAGCCAACGAGCCCTGTGGGGTGGGGTGGGGGGGGGGGAGAGAGAGAGAGGGAGAGAGAGAGAGAGAGAGAATGAAAAGGACATCAAGACAGGACAGTGGAAGGCTGTTACTGGTTGCTAGGCAATTAACTGATTGGCCTTTGCTATTGCGTTCCTCTAACGGGATACTTGTTAAAGGTATAGTCAGTTATTTCAAGATAATTTCTAAGCTAATAGATGTTTTGTCAAATACACCAAATATCTGCTCGCTTTTCGCTATTTTACCGTTCTCTGTGCTGGTTGAAAATATAATCCGACGACTTTAATTGTGTGCTGGCTAGCAGAGAAACACATAGCATACAGTGGCTAGAGTCGTTGTAGTGCTATTCCACCCTATGCATATGGGAGAGCTGTGGAGGGGTACTGTCCTAGATTGGACAGCTGGCTTGAAATGGTGTCTAGACAGGTGCGGTCATAACACAGCACGCAGTACTGTCAGTCATTGTAATGCTAATCTTAACATAATTTTGCAGCTAACTGCTTTAAAGATTAGCATTAAACTAATGTGTCTTACTACCTGTTGTGCTTGATTGTAACAAAAGTGTTTATTCATAAGTTCATAGGAGTTAAAAACATGATCTGTAAAATACGGTAAAGGCGTACGGTAGATGTGCCATCATGGGCTGCGTTGCCACATAAAGAATTCATATAATGATTTGCGTGAGAGCCAAGACATACGGTTAGATCTTACCTAAGGCCTTTTGGAAAATCAATTAATCTAAACGCTTATGTGTAAGTGACTGGGAGAAATCCACTGCGCAACTTGGTTGCTCATTAATATAACGCAGCAAACGCAACAGTTGTTCAGGAGATGGCTGTTAATAGGAAAATAGCAGAGAGGCAGTACGGTACATAGACTATGAAGCTTCCCTTCTCTGGCTATTTGTTTACTACCGCAAGGCCATCACTGACATATGGCTTCTGCGAGTGGAAATAAGTGTCTAGTTTTCACTCCAGGGACAAAACAAGTATTATTTTGTTCCCCACAGTGATGAATTATTTGCAGAGCTGTAATGCTAAATGAACAAATAGCGCTTTCAGACTAGGAACAATTTGATTTATTCCACACCCTAGTGTCCTTTGATTAATTGCTCCTGTATAAATGTTAAAGCTGAGTTGCAGGTACCTGGTAAATTACCTCTGTGAACTAAAGTTTCCATAAATCGTGTGGGTGTACTCTTAACTGTAATTTAAAGCAGTTGTTTTCAGATGGTTTTATCAGACCCTCATTTGGTAATAAAACACAAGATCCCTTCTATTTGTGATACATTTAAAAAAACAGCACCGTCTCATCAAATTTAAGATGAAACAATGACTGAGTTGATTGAGTAATGAACGAAAATAAAGCACATTTTCACAAGTAAATCATTTCAACTAACTAATTTAACTGTAATTCTGTTAAACCCAGATTACATGAACTGGCTATTTTTATAAACAGCAGTGGTTGTGTGTTGGTTTGTGTCTCACACACTCACTCACACGCACGCACGCACACACAGTATTGTACAAATCAGTAGTCTTGTTTGTGTGTGTGTGTGTGTTTGTGCATTTTACTTGTGGGATGTAGTTTCTTCTCTCCTGGCATACAGCGTGGAACCAGGCCAGGCAGAACAGAGACTGGGCCCTGGTCAGAAGACCTCCTACAGCAACAACAACAACCACCACATCACCACATGTAGAGCAGGGATTAGAGCACAATAGGCTGGAAGACAACATGGGGGTTATAAGAGGAGAGGAGACCTTTGCTGATCTGTTCTGGTGTCCAGGACTCATAGGTTCTCATTAAGTTCTTCTTCAGTCCAGGAGGAGCCTAAGGAAAAGCATAAAAAAATATTTTAACATAAAATTAGACATAGAATACCATCTATTTTTAGACGTCATAATACCTAACATTTGATGTAATGCTGCTATTAAAACATGCTGCCCCGTGTGAGGCTCAAACTCACGACCTCCAGATTATGAGACTGACGCACTGCCTGCTGCGCTAACAAGGCTACGGAAGGCAATTGGCATGGGCCAGTAACGTGAGAACCAGACGGGCTCCGGCGTGTCGTAAAGATAGTTCAGCAACCCATCTGCTATAAAAGGTGGTTTCACCGCCTTGGGATTTTACAAGCAGACAAGCAGTCTGACAAGTGCAATGTCAGAGGTACGATCACAAATGCTAACATGCCATCCAGAGTGAAAGTCAGACAGCTGTGGCAGACAAAGTTGCGTGTTGAAGACTCAGGAGAGGTGCACTGTGTACTACACAGGAGCTTTACCATTCCAGGAAGAGGCTGATGAGGTGGCGTAAGAATCACGTGCCTACAGATTAGACCTGGAAGACCAATGTGTAAAACAAGCATATTGTAACACACACAGATGTATCGTAGCATCAGATCTCTCCCCTACCACGCTGTCATGCAGGATCATTCAAGTCACCGGTGTCAAACATGCTGCTTTTAAAACACACTGCCCCGTGTGAGGCTCGAACTCAAGACCTTCAGATGATGAGACTGACGTGCTGCCTACTGCGTTAACAAGGCTGCGGAAGAGGTGTGCGGGCCATTGATGTGAGAACCGTACTGGGTCCAGATTGTTACATAGCTGATGTTTAGTAGAAAGCATCTGTTATAAGGGTTGTGATTATATATATATATTTTAGTACAGATAGAATAACTTTTGATGTATCCTACTGTTGACCAGTGGTCATAAACATAACAAGTTAAATGTCAAAGGTATATTTACAGTAAAAGTGACTTCTTCAGCCATGGATTAAGATGTCATGTGTTTACTAGACAGGCACTTTAACAGTCCAAGAGGTGGCTGAGGAGGGATGAGGGTGGTGGGGAGTGAAGGGGTATAAAATGTGCCTATTATAATGCAATCAAAATCCAACAAGGCTTTCAGCATCACACCATTTCTCTACTGCTCATCCAGTTCACTCTATTCTAGCACTTAAGGCTACAAAATGCAGTTCTTACAGGAACGATAACGCACAACCCATCTTGTTATATGGACAGTTATGCAACCATCTGCTATTGTGGTTTGACTTTTACATCTGCAGTTGCTAGGCTACTTGCCTAGCCACCTAGGTTGTGTGGTGAAGGCCCCACATTAGCATTATTTCACATAAGCAGGGGTTGACATTAAGCTCAAGTGCATTTGTCATTCACTTGTCCGAGTAAAAAAGTTACTTCCGGGAAATAAAATTGTGACATTATTATGTTATTGTCCGCCTTTGACTAAAGGTGAACTGCAATAGTGAAATACTAGTCAATTGTGATGTCCGTTTCCCGTGCAGGCTCAAGGGAGCGCCATCGTGCACCAGCCTGCAGAAACCTCTCGTTACCTGACCATATCCTTGCCTCGCAATCACCAGAATACTAAACACCTGTCAGTCAGTACTGAATCCCATTCTTCCCTACTATCAGGTTATGAGGTATTGTTCGTAGTTTACGAAGTACCAAGCATACGTTTCCCAAACCTGTTAATAATCATAAATCATAAATCATACACCTTTAGTGTGTTATACCCTCTCTGCTGTGTTGTATTCTGAAATCAATTTCTTATTTTACCATGTGAAATTAGATTTAGCAACACTAAAAATGTAACACACTATTTATTAGAAACAAAAGAGCAATGCATCACATCCTATTGTAGCCTATTTCTATGTAGGTTAGGTTGGGGGAGTATAGTGTCTATCAGGTCAACTATTAAGTATAACTAAGTGTTATATACAATGTATCAGTAGCCTATAGTTTGTTATTTAAGTTGAATATTTTACAATTATTTACAATAACCTGCTACATGTAATCTATTTGAGAGAGATTTGTATAATTTACAGAGTTTCAATAAAGTCAATAAATCTGTTTCCCCTGAACACAGCGGGAAAAATGTTGAACTTGAATGAGAGCAGAAGCTTTTTAACAGATGAACAGGTAAAACACACTGCAATAGTTAAATAATGCAAATAGAGTTATATTTCAGTCTTACATGTTCAGATCATCGTCCTGCATTTGCACGTCTTCCCTTGCTCGCTTGCTAGGCCCACATACTTTAACATGCTTATCAAATGTGTATTAGCATTATGTCACATAAGTGACTTGTGCTGAACCTCTAATACACACAGAATACCCCCTGTAAGCATGTCAGCACTATGAGGATGTGGGGCTAGACTCTAGTGCAGCGCTTTAACGACGCGAGCCGTTGAGTTACCCCAACACATTCCTCCAAGTGGAAAGTCCAATTATGTCGTTGATCATTGTAGATGTCAAATAAAATAACTAAATGTCACAGCAATGTCAAGTAGGCTGCCTTGACGCGATTAGCAAAAGCTGTGTCCTGGATTTGACAGACAAACCCCTCTCCTATCTTGTAGCAAATGTTATTAGATCTGAAAAGCGTAGTCCGTTTTAATGCCTTTGCGTTGTGATTATGATCAACATAGGATGTGACCTCAGACTCTAGCACCCTGTCTGACTCAAGCCCACTGTCTGCATTCTTAGGTTGTGTGCTCTCTGCCACTTGGCGCTGTGGCTTAGTTGGTTAAAGCGCCTGTCTAGTAAACAGGAGATCCTGGGTTCGAATCCCAGCAGTGCCTTTTCGCGTATATCTTGAGCCATAACACATAACAGTCTCGCAGAGCCAGCCTTCCTGTGTGTCAAGGACATCGCTATTGCTATATGGCTCATATTTTACATTTAATGGTCATTACAACTAGAATCCATACATCAGGATGTAATTATTCCGGTCGAATAGTTGACAAATGGAGACCGAGTTACAGTATGCTGTACAGAAGCCATGCTTGACCACTGTGAGACAAATTAATTTAAACATTCAGACAGAACACCAATCTTTTGAGCAAATCACATATGAATAAGGGGGGGGGGGGACCAGCATTTTTAAGTGACTTGATGTACCGCAGAATAACATTGTCTGCAGTCGCCCTCAAGCACACACACACACACATGCAGGAGTTTTGAGGGAAGGGTCTATCAAAAAGTTTGACAACCACTGTAGTAGTATATTCCTCTCCTGAACTCCACAGTTAACCAGAGGGAATGACAGAAGCACAGGCAAAGAGAGCGCTATACCCGCAGGCTGTTTATTATTAGTCAATGACAACTGACATGGCTCCTCTGCTATAGCCTCGGGGGGGTGGGGAGGGGGGGGGGGAGAGAGAGAGAGATAGATAGATAGATAGATAGATAGATAGATAGATAGATAGAGAGGGAGAGAGGGAGGGAGAGGGATCTGTTTTCAACAAGGAATGTGTGAATGAGATATATAATGTTTAATTGTTCAGTGACAATGGACTAAATATGTTGTATATACTTTAAAAACACATATATAAGTAAGACCTTTGACGAGATGTGGGCGAGTGTGAGAACATTTCCATTAAAGTAAATGTGCGGGTGTAGAGTTCATTTTTCTGAACACGTAAATCAAAAGCTATTATTAAATATTAGTCTGACAAGAACTGACAAAGCGTGTATTTAAAGAGCATGCCACTTGACCATTATCACATCTAACATTAGATGATCAGCTTCATACATTGGCCCTGTAGAAAGGTAAAGTTTGAATGCCATGGAAATTGACAGTACACCAGATGTTGCACTCTCTCACATACTTGACTGAAAATTCTGGCTAGTGCTGGTTGACTATTAAAAACAAATTTCCATAGTGGACCAAATTGATGCAATAAAGAACATCATCCAATCATATGCTTTTTTGAACATAGAAAATATGTATATTGTAGTCTTGTCCGATGTAAGGCTTTCCTGAGAGAGTGTATTGTGATTTCAGCTCAAAGTTAGCAAGCCTTCTCGTGCACACTGCCTTTACTGTGATATGATTCAGAATAGATATAGACACTGTGTGTGTGTGCGCACGCGCACGTGTGCATGTGTCTGCGTGCGGAGATGCAGCCTGCATGGCCAGTGAAGCAGCTAATCCCTAGAAACTCACCAGGCCCCACAGCATGTACACAAAAACCGATAGAGACATGCACATCTACACACATGGATCTCAAGCAGTCATTTCTCTCCCATACAAACACGCTGGACAGTCAATAGAAGAGTCATACATTTAATGTATCTATCGTACGTGTTTCAGCAACAACGTTTTGTGACTGCCGGCGTACGTGTGTGTGTGTGTGTGCGCACGTGAGAGAGAGAGAGAGACATGTGGGTACCTCGTAGGTGATCTTGAGGCTGGACTGCAGTAGTATAGGGGGAAACCGGGGGTGCACCTCTGCTGTCAGCCACAGACGGAAGCCTGCCTTGGGCTGTAGCATGTTGAGCTCCTGCCCAGGGTAGATAGTGGATATGTTAGCATGCACGCACGCACGCACGCACGCACGTGTGCACACACACAAACACTAGTGGGTAGAGCGGGGCAACAGGTGATCGGGCAGGATGGTCTAGTGGTCTGGGTTGGTTGGGCTCCGGAAGGTTGTGGATTCCAACCCCGTTGATGACCTACCTGTAAGCACCCGTGAGCAAGATGCCTAACCCCCTGCTGGTCTTGCATGCAAAATGTAGAATATAAATAATACTCATGAACGTCCCGATGGCCAGTCCGTCCCTGGTTGTGATCCATAATTCATGTTCTCTTATGGCCCAGCCAGAACATGTCTAGGTTCCCACACATGAATATTAAAATGTTATGGCGAAACAATGCATCACTTTCAAAGAGGATGTGTGTGTTTCGATTTTTTTATATTAGTTATACAAGCGCTTACACACACGCACACAGGCACACGCACGCACACACACACACACGCTGTATAGATGGCTACTGCTCCTGCAGTCATTCATCCTATTTCTCCCTCTCTCCCTCCCTCTCTCCCTCCCCCCTCCCTCTCTCTCTCCGCTGATGTCAAGCTGGGCTGGGGACTAGAGAAAGAGAGGCAAGCGGGAGCAGGAGGATGAGGAGATGTTTAAAGGAGGAGAAGAGAGAGAGAGAGAGAGAGAGAGAGAGAGAGAGAGAGAGAGAGAGAGAGAGACTGGGGGAGCAGGAGAGTAGATATGTAATAGGCTAATGTTTAATTCCCTGTGGGAACGCTGACAAGCTGGGACACCGGGAATCTCTGTGGCAGACCCCCAGAGACACACACACACACACACACTCAAATCAGTGCCAACACCTGTGCCTCTCAGTGAGATATGACCCATTACACTTACATAGCTCTAAAGACTCCCACACACACACACTCACACACACATTCTGCTAGCTGTCCATATTTCCATATCTAAAATTACCTCCTGTCCTTTCCTGCAGTTTGTAGTTTCACGTGTGTGTGGTGTGTGTGTGCGTGTGTGTGACGTGCATGTTGAATGCTCCGGGGCACACGTGCTGGCATACACACTGTGCCAGCCATACAGCCCGAACCACAACAACAACAACAACACACACACACACAAACACACACACACACAGGTAGCACCAACCTTCTCCAGGAGCGGTAGCCACGATATGACGAGGTGCAGGTTTTTAAGACAAAGCCAGTCCCCGTCTTGAGCACAATGTCTGAGTGCTGCCAAGGCAACGTCTGCTTGGCCCTGCCCCATTGAGATCTGCACACACACGCGCACACACACACACACAAAGGTATCATCAGTATGGATCTTAAACCCTAGAAAAGAATAATAATAATAATTACCTGAAATTAATAAAACTTTCTTTGTTTCTAAAACTTTGTGAGACATGTATGTGTGTGTGTGTGTGTGTGTGTGTATGTATACTTTATAATAATGACATCTGTCACGGCCCTGCTTGATTTTTAGCAGGCCTGTCGTCCTTTTTGGCTGTAAAGAGCCTAATTAGGCTGATTAAGGGCACCTGGGCATGCCAATTATATAGGTGTGTTCCAGCACACTGTCAGGTGACTCTCCTGGCACCACACATTCTGTTGGTTGTTGGTTTGTGGCTCAGTTTGGTTAGTTTCTTGGTTTGGTTAGCATGCAACACGCACCACATATATTCAGCACATACACCTACAGACATTCACACCTCATTATATTATTCTGTTAGATAGTTAAGAGTTTGTGTTTGTTTGGTTTACGGCCCATGAGCCAGGTGGAAACATAATGACATCAAATTAAAAACATGACATCAAAGCTAGTGGCCTTGTTGACTTGGTCAGCCTTGGTCCTCACGTGAAAGCAGCCGCAATCGTCAGGAGTCAGGGAACATTATTTTGAATTCTATGCCTGTTGTTGTCCGACGGTGTTGTCAGAGCTCTCCATAGGAAGGCAGCTACGAGGACAACCTTGAGTGTTAAATAGTGGTAGTGTTTAGATAACTGCAAAGTGAGACTGGTGACATTCAAGTCAACTTAGGTTGAGTGAAATATGAGATTGTCTTGACAGTAACTTTGAGTTTAGGTAGTAGACACAATGTTGTTGAGATGATTATAATGTATTGCAAAATGACTAGCGGAATATAAGATCATTATTAGTTTGGTGCGTGATGGTCAAAATTCTGCCGGTTACAAAGCTAGCATACAACCCGAGAGCTCTGGCAGACAAATTATGATAATTATGGCAAAGTACGTCACTACCTTTATGCGGCTTAAATAACTTTCCTGGGAACTGGATTATGCAAACTATCATTCATAAGTGCAAATGTAAAGTCTTCATGAATTGGCAGTAGGATGAATCATTATTGTATTACCTCAATAAGTGATGAATAGCAGCTAAATGGACATTTACATCTATGAGAAAATATAGCTTTAATAACCCCGGTTCAAAACATTGAACTGAAGTTCCACTTTGCAGCAGAATCCGCACTTCATTAGAGTAAGTGCATAATAAACTACCTCCCGGCTAACTTCATATTACATTAAATAGCGGAGATACAGTCCAGGTAATGATAATGCATGGAGGGTGTTTGCGTTCTACCTGTTGATACTTTTCAGCGCCCACAGTCTCGGCAGCAAGCTCGCTGAGCTCTTGTGAAGGGTCTGCCCCCGGAGAGGTGATGATCAACACGGGCTCCATCTCCAGGGTTTCGGAATACAGGCGCCGGAGGTTTAGGGGAGGTGGGGAGAGTTCCTTCATACCTACAGGACAGGACGAGACCATGGATCATGCAAGCTCATACATACTGGTGGGTTTACATGGACACTTTGTCATTCAGAATGAAATTCTTCCAAATGAAGATTTCAGATTAACTGTTTAAATGGGATGTCATGTAGTACATTACGCGTAGTCCCGGTAGCAAAGAAGGGTAAAACTGGCTAGGGTCTGCCACAGGCATGCCGGGGATGGTGAGGTTATTTGTGACTAGTGGAGGGATTTACGGTAGAGCCCTACTGGTATCTTAATCCTGCTCCCGGTGAATTTCTGACCACTCCCGCCCGACCCAACCATTGGCAACCCGCAGGAGGCCGTTTTCGACCGCCCACTCCCGCCCGCAATAAGGTTAAAAACGCCCGCAAGATTTTTGTTCGCGTCGAGGAGACGTGAACAAAAATCCATGCTTTTTGCATGGACTAGGTGAGAGAGCCACCATGTCGCATTTGTTTTGTTCAGACTTTGTACAGTGGCTGTGCAGAATGTCGCAACTGAGCAAGATGCCTGACCTCCACCAGCTCCTTGGAGCACCTGGAATTGTACTGAATGTTGCTTGGGTTAAAATCATCCTTTAAATTACATAATTGTAAAACAGAACGTGCGTGCACGCCTTTCTAGAGCTTCAATGGGCCAACTAGCACTGATGTGAGCATTTTGTTTCCTTGCCAACAGCAAGAACCTTGCTTCATGTACCTTCAAAGGGCACTATTGACTTTGCTGATTGGTTGAAGGCTGTCCAATATGCCCGATGGTAACTTTTTTAAAACCAACAGTATTGGCACCATCTCGACCACAAACAAAGTTAATGTATTAGCATGTGTGAGGCGTTTACAAACAGAATCCTAAGATGTAAGTGAGGGGAACAGTGATTAAATATCTAACAGAAACCCGCCATATAGCCAATGAGAACTCTGCACACTGGAAACGCAAGCAAAGAAAATAAAATGTATGCTGATTGGATCTTACTAGCCTATTTACAGCAATCTGTCTCCCTCGTTATTGGTTAGGGCCACCAGCCTCTAGACACACTATAATTAGACATGCAAAGGCTAAAATAAAGATCATCAATAAAGAAAGCCACCAGAGACAATGGGATCAACCAAGAGTTGGTCCCTGGGCACTGCAGAGTGGCTGCCTACTGCTCCCTTGAGGGATGGCTTAAATGCAGAGGATTAATTTCGCAACATGTATGTGACAATAAAAGCACCTTTACCAAAGCGGGAAGGCAAGTGCCTTTGCTAGTTTCAGACCGACGCAGTTGTCATTTTCCCGTCCAGCGCCCAGGTTGTTTAAATAGCAAATGCACTGAACACGAGGTGTGGTCTAATTGCATGCTACCGTATTGCCATCTTGAGGCAGTGAAAAGCGATTGACCAACCTGGTCTAAAGTAAACATTATCAAGACAGTATCACCTATGGCAGGTGGACAACGAGCGTACACTCTGCTTGTTGCAAATACAGGGACGTGCAGCAAGGAGAGTACAAATATGCAAAGGAATAAAATGTAAAGAGTACAATGTGAAATATTATTAGCGTGTAACCTACATAAATATATTTTAGGGATCTCGTTATTGCTTAAATTGTTTACTCCAGCACTTTTACAAGCGTGCGGGTGCACGTAGCCCATCACTGGCCAGAGATTACGAGCGTGCGGGTGTGACGTAGCCAATCACTGGAGCGCAAGGAGGATGGGTGGAAGATCTGTGTGCAGTGAGTGGGATGCGTGCATCATACACAGCAGCAGACCCTGTCTGCCCTCTGCCTTTCATGAAACCACCTGAAAGGGTGTTATGTGCTAATCTGGCTGGGACATATTGACTCACAGATCAGACATGAGTTAACCGCATCACACGCTAACAGCCTGCAGGGGGCCTAGGCTCTTTTGTTGTTGTTGGATTGGCTCTCTCTGTGTGGGTGCTCTGTCTCACACGCACACACACACACGCACACACGCACGCACGCACGCACGCACACACATGCACACACACATGCACACACACATGCACGCAAGGTCTTGGCAGAAAAAAACATTACATCACCTGGGCATTGCAAAGCGAAACAGTAATCTGACCGCATGCCTTGTGATGGCCGACCGCAAAGAAGAAGCATTTATGGCACGCGCACACACACTGCGTGTGTGAGCGTGCGTCTGACATAAGCAGCGCATCAGTATTCAAGCTGCAAGATAGCGTCTTCTGTCTGGACAGCACAAGGTTTCACCTTGGCCTTCGTGACATCCATCCAGGCCAATCACACAGTGGCCTGCCATCGCCGTGGTCACAGAATTCCCACAGACCATCAGAGTACACAAAGAAATGCTAGGAATTAAGTCACAAGCACGTCCCCCCCCCCCCCCACACACACGTATATAGGCATGGTCATTCATATTATAATCCCTGTGTTGAACAAGGACATTTATATGCAGCTGGTTCAGTTAAACCACAGGAAGGTTTACCTTGGTGAAAGAAAGATGCTTGCATTTTCAGTTTGCAGATGAATACGGTGTGTTTTAGAAAGCAGAATTATTTTTGTGTGTGTGTCTGTCTGTGTGCGTGTGTGTGTGTGCACGTGCGTAAGTGCGTGTGTGCGTGCGTGCGTGCGTGCACAAGTAGTGCCCAGGCCTGGCTCGGGAGGCGGGAAATGGCGAAGATTAGCTCTAAGAGGATTACAGAGAGCACGCCTCATTAGCATACAGATTTACCACAAAACACACACGCGCGCACACGCACACGGAGCTTCTACAGTGGGTTCTCTTGCATTAGGAAGATCGGTGAGGGGGTGTGCATGCCCACACACACACACAGACAGACAGACAGACAGACAGGCAGGCAGGCATGGTGACACAGCAGTTAGAACAGCCTGCACAGGGAGACATAATGGGAATTACCCAGTGCGGGATTTCCCATGTAGATTGATGTGTACACACACACACATGCATACATAGATACATGGGGGGTGCTTCTGAGGGATCACCTCAGAGAGAGCTATTTTTGTTTTATACAACAGTTAGTTCCGACCAAGTGATTTGATTAGACGAGAGGCATTCCATGAGACTTCTAACTATGCCTGTTTCACTCCAATTTACCAGTTCTTCTAATAACTTTAATACATTCAAAAAAACAACACACTTCTGATAAGCTGACTCAACAGATTTTACTTACTGGCTGTGTGATAAATGTAAACAGGCAAATGTAGATGACTACATGATACAAATTATCTGACCTGCGGTAACATGAAAACGTATGTAACAAGCTAGCGTGATGTTTAGGTTTTGCTTGGTAACAGTCCAGCCATGTAGTTGCTGACACAGAACCAGAGACTGTTGATAGAAGTTTAGAACTATGGTTGCGGGACTATTTGTGTCGGCCAAATGAATCATTAAACAAACTTATTACTATTATTTACAAATAAACTGCGCGTGTCAAACTGTTGTATAAAAGCAATAACACACTCGAGGTCGGACGAGTGCCGAAGATAATCACAGCCGTGCGGGTATTCAGTCCTCTCGTGTGTTATTGCTTAATTATTTGAGTTTTGATTTACTGTAGCAAGTTCTCAAGAATGACTCACTAAACCTGCAATTGAAATAATATAGTATATTTGACTATATATACTCCAGGTGGGGAATGAGTGCTTAACCCAAGTGAAGGAGATTAAGTACCTCGGGGTCTTGTTCGCGAGTGAGGGGACTATGGAGCGAGAGATTGGTCGGAGAATCGGAGCAGCAGGAGCGGTATTGCAATCGCTTTACCACACCGTGGTGACGGAAAGAGAGCTGAGCCGGAAGGCAAAGCTCTCGATCTACCGGGCAATTTTTGTTCCTACCCTCACCCTATGGTCATGAAGGGTGGGTCATGACCGAAATAACAAGATCACGCGTACAAGCAGCCGAAATGGGTTTCCTCAAGGAGGGTGGCTGGCTTCTCCCTCAGAGATAGGGTGAGAAGCTCAGCTATCCGTGAGGAACTCAGAGTAGAGCCGCTACTCCTTTGCGTCAAAAGGAGCCAGTTGAGGTGGTACAGGCATCTAGTAAGGATGCCCCCTGGGCGCCTCCTTTGGGAGGAGTTCCAGGCATGTCCAGCTGGGAGGAGGCCTCGGGGAAGACCCAGGACCAGGTGGAGAGATTATATCTCCACACTGGCCTGGGATCGTCTCGGGATCCCCCAGTCAGAGCTTTCCAATGTGGCTCGGGAAAGGGAGGTTTGGAGTCCCCTGCTGAAGCTGCTGCCCCCGCGACCCAACTCCGGATAAGCCGATGACGATGGATGGATGGTAAGTATATTTGAGGAGTCTCAGTCCACTGAAAACCACTGCTCTGTACGGCGTCCCACACACACACACACATTTCTCTCTCTCTCTCTCACACACACACACATAACTTTGCTAACTTTGGTTTGATGTACAAACTTGACCAAACCAATCGCATATATTCATGCTTCAATAACTCCCAATCAAAAAGTGCAAAAGAGACAGTACCGTAATGACAAACTCCGTTGAAACATAACGAGTCCCCTGCAAACAGTTTTTCTGTGAATTCGCTAGCAAACTCGAATTAACAGTGTTAACTAACTGTTAGCCAAATCAGAGATCCTGTCAAACTCAACACCAGCAATCACTTTATAATAATGCAATACTATTTACAATAGTATTGCATTAAACATGAATGTCTTTTTTCCCCTCCATAATCTCTCCCCCTCTCCAGTCTCTCTCTTCTCCTCTATCCCTCTCTCACACACACACACAGTAATTGCAGCGTCATCGCCGTGGAGAAGGTATCATAAGCTCTCCAGGGGAGGGGCTGCACAACAGCTGAGACCAGGCTTTTGGTCAGGAGGCTATAAGGTAGGCTCACACCACTCCTCCACCACCCCTGCACCCCAGCTCCTCCACCTCTGGGCCTGTGCGATTAGCTGCCCTGTGTCAGCGTGCTGCACCGTGTACAGTACAACAAGAGGTCCTCGTGGACCCTTAGATGCTTATGACTGGGGCACGGCAGGCTGCTACAGTGCAGACATTAAGTAAGGCAGTAAAACGATTGCAATGGAAGTAAACTGGTATGGCTAACAATGGAAGTAAAGTGGCTAACAATGGTAGTAAACTGGCTAACAATGGAATTAAACTGGTATGGCTAACAATGGAAGTAAAGTGGCTAACAATGGTATTAAAGTGTCTAACAATGGAAGTAAAGTGGCTAACAATGGTATTAAAGTTTCTAACAATGGAAGTAAAGTGGTATGGCTAACAATGGAAGTAAAGTGGCTAACAATGGAAGTAAAGTGGTATGGCTACCACTTTACTACCATATATATGGTAGTAAAGTGGTAGCCACTTTACAGTATATATATATACAGTATATATA
>JAODUH010035512.1:7694-21667 GCA_027564835.1 Typhlichthys subterraneus
CTGATATCATTGGAGCTGATATCATTGGAGCTAATATCATTGGAGCTGATATCATTGGAGCTGATATCATTGGAGCTAATATCATTGGAGCTGATATCATTGGAGCTGATATCATTGGAGCTGATATCATTGGAGCTGATATCGCGCTCAACGAGGTCAGTGACACATCTGCACAGCCACGTGGCAGCCAAGACCACAGAGTCCACAGCTAACCGAACACACTTGGAACTATTCTATCTTACTTTAACCCTGTGTAATGATGTCAACGATGAAACAGAGACACACTGCTATGGATATGTGTTCTGTAACATGCTTATTGTATCGCCCTTCACCACTAGGGGGCACTGCCACTGCAGAGCGATGAAGATAGTGATCGTGTGAAGCGAGATGAGCAGGAGAAGAACGTGAATATATATGGTGATGTTGCGTATTGTTTTAAGATAATGCCACACCACACAACATTGTTGCACCACATTCTTCTTCTGCATGTCCACAACATCTGTTCTCCCAGACACTCTCGCTAAACTAACTGGTGAGGCTTTCAGGGGAGTCTCAAGTGTCATTCAAGGGGTTTCCCTGGAGCGCTCCGTTACTTTGCACCCTGGCTATACAGCAGATAGAAATATACAGGATAGATAGATAGAGTACAGACGGACAGACAGACAGACCTGTGTATCTCCACCCCTCCCTCCTCCTCCTGCATATCATTGGTCTCTGTTGTGTCCTCCTCCTGCATATCATTGGTCTCTGTAAGCTCCTCCTCGGTCTCTTCAGGGTGGGTCGGTGGTGGCCTT
Organism: Typhlichthys subterraneus; assembly: GCA_027564835.1. Classification (NCBI taxonomy): domain Eukaryota; kingdom Metazoa; phylum Chordata; class Actinopteri; order Percopsiformes; family Amblyopsidae; genus Typhlichthys; species Typhlichthys subterraneus. Next base: position 8,489 of record JAODUH010035512.1, read on the forward strand.
GATAGCTCCGCCCCCTTGGCCAAGATCTGCAGAGAACAACAACAAACAGTATTAGCATTAAAGGTACATTCAATGGAATGACTCCTGTGGTTGAAACCAGTGTTAAACCATTGCCTACCCCCTACACTCTAAAACAGTGGGTCGTGCAATAATGCAATAGAGGAACAGGGCTGATTGGCTGTATTTTAGGGATGTTCCTAACGACTAACTTAAACGAAAATTTGAACTAGTCTAAAGGTAAGAAAACACTCAGCAAACAGTCTAAATGTATCACAGTCTATAAGGCTAAATATGTGCATGTTGGTCTCTCCCTACGTGCACTCGCATAAGATGCTATGTCCCAGTGGGGCTTTTCCTCTTCCTCTATTATTATTAAATTATATTATCATGTTTGTAAAAAGATTAAAAGCAGAGTGCCAACTAGTGAACAACCGTTCCGTACTTCATGAGCAGCGGGCCAAACGCGTTAGGTATATCTCACTTTATATTGATTTTGCAAGACTGAGATTTTACCTCACGGTGCTGTGTGTAAAAAAAGCATTGCCTTTGTTGTTACAATACATTCATAGGCCTATATGAACAATCTATTCAGGCTAATTGTTAAACAAACACTGTGAACTCCATTGAAATTTGACATTTTTCTTTTTAGCAACATTAAGTAATTGTTACTATTGGTTACAGTAAATCGAAAGCAGTGAGGATGTGATTTTGCTGCTATAAAACGATTATTAACTCCATTTAATCCACATTCGTTTGATTAGTAGTAGTACTAGCTAGTAGCTACTGGTATCTGTGTCCAACCAAGGAGTATCTGTTATCTAGCTGCGCTTCAAAAGTTCACTCCGAGTCAAGTTTTGGGAGCGAGTTTAGTCACCATCTGTCATATTGACCGCACACAGTTTTGCCATTTGAATAACGCGCTCTCAACTTCACTCGCGGCGTCAACAGCGCTTCAAGTGCAGGCAGGGAGAAACTGACAGACCCAGTGAATAAGAAAAAAAATAAGACAAAAAAATAAAAGAATAAGTTTAACTGACTAGTATTTCTGGTGCCGACGTTAAACCGTTAAACCGACTAAACACGCACATCCCTTCTATATTTGGCTGGTCACACTAACTAGTGTACATGCTGGTGTCTCTTCCCTTCAAGATTGACATACATTGAAATTCATGTATATTAAAAGATGACACAATCTGTGTGTGTGTACCTTGTTGAGTTGGTAGTGTGTGTGAGGCGTCTGGGGCAGAGGTGCACTCTGGGTACGTGCCAGCGGTCTGTGGCGGGGCAGTTTGACTGTCCTCATGCCCCCAGCCACGCCCCTCTCTCCCGTAACCAATGGCAACTGCCCATACATTGGAACTAAAGGAAGAGAGAGAGAGAGCGAGAGCGGGGCTTCTTATAATATCAGTGTCTTAGGGTGCATTCACACATGCCACATTAACTTCGGTTGAATGACTTGGTTTTTCCCCTTGGGGCTGTTCGTTTGGTCAGGTGTGAATGCAGCAATTGCACTCGGGTGCACACCAAAAGCGGACCAAACAAATGTACCGAGACCTGTTTGAAGAGATGGTCTCGGTACTCTGCATACGCGTACTGCGTATGCAGAGTACAACTACGCATTTTTGGACTAAACCAGTTTCCTTAATAAACAGTAGACGGCGAAGACGGATCGCATGAAGTCTGTCCTGTGCATTGTGCAAACTGCAGTGTGAAACCAAATGTATTTGTATATGTTGTATATGTACATGTCCTTGGTCTGGACCTTGGTCTGGACTTTCAGGTGTGAGATCGCCCTTAGTACAGTAAATGTAGGGTGAGTGTGTGTGTGTGTGTGTGTGTACCTGCCAGTTGTCTAGCTTGCTCCAGCAGCAGGACGTGTTGCAGCAGAGAGGAGTGGGCGGAGTGAGAGGTGGGCGGAGCTTGGGGGACGTCCACATCATGTGCCCCTACACACACACACACACACATTGTCATGGTGCTACAGCCCTGCTAGAACACTATGTGAGCAGGTGTGTGTGTGTGTGTGTGTGTGTGTGTGAGACCTGCAGTGACAGACGACGTGGAGAGGAACTTCCCTGTCAGAGCCCCGCCCCCTCTTAGTGATTGGATGGCTTGACGCTCCGCCTCCTGCTGGGCGGACATCTTCTGAGGGGCCTTGGAGGGGAGGGGCAGTGTGGTCAGAGACACACACACACACACGCACACACACACACACACACAGAGAACAGACCACCAAAAATACATGATATATTGACAGACAGACAGACAAGCAGACAGACTGACAGACAGACAGGCAGGCAGGCAGACAGACAGACAGACAGACAGACAGGCAGGCAGGCAGACAGGCAGACACACAGACAGACAGACAGCATTGGTACCGTCATGTGTGTGTTGGCGGGCAGCCCCAGAGAGATGTTGGGCAGGGAGGGAGAGGTGTAGAGGAGCAGAGAACTGCTTCCATCCATCCCCACTGACTGGTGCACAGACCGCAGCTACACACACACACACGCACGCACACACGCACAGGAGGTTTAAGTATAAAATTGTGATATGATCTATTGATAGTTAAATGTATAGTAAGCTATTGCTAATGGTAAGCTAATACACTTTTTGTATTGTGCATACATACAAGTGTTTATTCTATACGTGTTGTACCTCACTGTGTGTGTGTGTGTGTGTGTGTGTGTGTGTGTGTGTGTGTTTGCGTGTGTGTGTGTGTACCTCATTGTGTATGTTGGGAACAGAACCAGTGTGTGTGTTGTTGTCTGTGTTGTTGCCGTTGGCAATGGTGCATGAGGAGGAGCTAGGACTGCTGGGACCAGAACCTGGAGCTGAGGCTGAGAGAGAGAGAGAGAGAGAGAGAGAGAGAGAGAGAGAGAGAGAGAGAGAGAGAGAGAGTTTATCCACACCTTTATTTATCAAGTAACCAATAGTAAACAGACATATCACATTAGATTGTTCTATTATAACAGAGAGGGGGAATAAAGTTACACATATCAATAAACAATGTTATGCGTGTGTGTGTGAGACCTGTGATCTCCACAGCTCTCTTCTTGAAGGAGGAGATAAACGCTCCATCCCTCCTCCTCATCAGAGGGCTGCTCCTCCTCTCCACCACCTTTTGCTTCAGACGGGACCTCACCTTCAGGTTTGGCTCTGAGGCTGCACACGCACGCACGCACACACACACACACATAGTTTAAGTCTTCTTTATGACCAAAACTAAACGTGCTGCAATGTACCTGGCTGTCATACACACCTTCTATACAGGGAGGGAACATTAATCACACCTGATTAGCATGCTGCCAACGCAGACGCACGCATGCACACACACGCGTACGCACACACACAGGATGTTTAAGTAGAAAATTGTGAGATGACCTATTGATAGTTAAATGTATAATGTATGCATTTAGCTATTAGAAGCTAAATGTAAGATAGTACACTTTTATCAAATTCAACAAATATCTCCCCAGATTTCGCTAGCTTACTGTTCTCTGTGCGTGTTGAAAAAATAATGATACTTCTACACAGCCCTGGCTCCATAAATAGTAACATAAACAAAGTGGCGAACACTGCTCATATCAAGCGTAGCACTATGCTTTGCTTCACAATGCATTTCGACGTGTGAGGCGGAGCCGCGGAGGACCACAGAGCTATACTGTTTAAATATGAGCTCGAAGTTGCTCGAAGCAAGAATGACTGACCCTGCCTTTAACCAGAGACAAGTTACTAATACTAATTAAGACATTATTAATGTATGTGATAATTCAGTGTCAGGGCTATTCAACTCCATTCCTGGAGGGCCGCACCCTGCATGTTTTAGATGTCTCCCTGCTCCAACACACCTGATTCACATGAACGGGTCGTTATCAGGCTTCTAACGACCTTTAATCAGGTGTGTTGGAGCAGGGAGACATCTACAACATGCAGGGTGCAGAGTTGAATAGCCCTGCACTATGTAGTCAGCATAATAGCTACAGTATATTTAGGTAGAATATCATATATATTTGTTTCTACTCAAGCAGGTGATATTTTGCCATAGCAAAACACCACTGGCGTGTGCATGTCTGACAGACGTGCGTCTCACCTGTCTTGCGGAGGGGAAAGTCGTCCTTGTCGTAGCTGCCCAACATGGGGGGCAGTTTGTACGATGGGGGGGTGCCGGGGGTGTTGCTTTGTGGGGGGGAGCCTTGGTCCAGAGAATTGTGCTGGGCTCCCCTACAGCACACACACACACACAGTTTAAGTCTTCTTTATGACCAAAACTTACCCTGTCTGTCTTACACACCTTCTATACAGGGAGGGAACATTAATCACACCTGATTAGCATGCTGCCAACAGGTTCAGGTTTATAAATAGACTGATATGCTGCCGCTGCATACGGCTCACTCTGTGGGCTGGTACCATTGATATTCAAGTTTCCTATCAATCCTGTATTAAAATTGCATTTATTACAGGCCACCATTGTATTGCATCATTCACAGCTCTGTGCATGGCCGTCCACTGTGTGGGCTGACACCTCCACACACACAGCCAGCAAGCGTGCATTCATACCAATAGGCCAACATAGGCCTGCCACTGTGTCTACTGTACATCAGACATTAAAGGACTACTGGGACACCATCTAGAGTGTAGATCCCCTCACTTCTCAGAATAATAAACACAGACGTGTTTGTCTTTGTTTTGTGTCATACTAACCCATTCAAGCTATAGCTAGTGCTGGAACTTACAGGCATTCTGTGTCATTTTGGTAAAAAGGTAAGGTACCGCAGTAATAACTGCAGTATATATACAGTGCTTGCATTGGATGTACTATACTGTGTGTGTATGCATACATATTCACATACATAATGTAAATAATCACTGCATATGAAAATACCTAAAGCGCTACTGTTCTCCTTATGAACAGTAGCGCTTAACACTTTTGCATACTACCTTTTTTAGCAGTGTATTCCGACTATCTTCTACGAACACTCCCTTCAAGGTCATTTAAGTAATTAGCTCTAGCGCTAGTTTATGTAGCGGTCAGCCTGCGGGTTGCACCATCCTTACCAACATTTAGGGGGGAAGGAATGGTTCAGTCCAGCGCTGCCTGGCTCCTTTTTACTCAACAAAAACTCCTGGAGCTTGAGCTTCACCTCTGTACTGGCAATGGCACCTGTCAGAGCACACACACACACACACAGAGTCTGTATATCAGACAGCAGCAGTACAGCACCCATAGAAGGAGTACCAGTGGCTGTGGTAGTACTCACTCTCCTGGCCTTTCTCCTTGTGTCTCAGCAGCACTAGCTGCTGTTCTAGTCGCTGTTTCTCCTGCTCTTCGTGCTTCTGTTGCTCCAGCTTCTTCTTCTGCTCCATCTCCAGCTGTCGCTTGGCTGCTAGCAGCTCCTGCTGCTGCTGTAAACACACACACACATACACAGGCAAAGAAACAAACAAGCTCATACATACAGAAACACAGCAGCCGTGACTGTCTAAATGGATTCCTACACCAACGGTGTGCACAGCTACAGCATAGCGAGCAACAAAGTTATTTGGCTAGGCTAACACCTTAAGGCCTCGATCATACAGCGACGCGTCGCAATAGGCACAGCCCCTTCAAACGAGCTTTGATAAGGCTGCCTGGGCAGTGTGACTCCTCGCCTTGCACTGAAAATTAGAATAAAACACTTTTAACATACATAAAATAACATGAAATAACTTTTATGGGCGCGTCTAAACAACGCTACAAAAGCGCAATGTGTGACGCCAGAGAAGAGCGCATGCCAAACACGCCGTACCATAGGAAAACAATGGTTTAGCTGGCAACGCGTTTCTACTCACCAGTAAGTAGCTAGCTAGCTACAGTAGTCAGTTTAGCAGCTCTGTTGCATGATCCCTGCTATTTATGATACTAACTACTCCTAATATAGAGGTCAGGCCAAATGGCTTCAGTTCACATATTGACTTTGAGGCGAACGTTGAATTGAGTTCACCATTTTTAATTTATTTTTTTGTTTTCATTCAACATTTAAAGAAGAACAAATTGAATGATGGCAGATCTTACTATTTAAAACTAACTACCTAAGTCAGTCAGTCAGTGAGAGGTACCTTGAGGTGCTCCTGGATCTGGACCTCATGCTGCCTGGTCAGATGCTCATGCTGTTTCTGGAACTCTGCAAAGAGCAGCTGCTTCTGTATCTCCTGCTGCTGTTTGAGGAGGACCAGCTGCTGCTGGAGCTGCTGTTCCCGCAGGGCCGGGTCCATCAGGGCAGAGCCCAGCCTGGTCTCTGTCCTCAGGTCCACGGGGCCTCCTCCACTTCCTGGAAGCACACCTGGGAGTGAAGGCCAACAGGAGACCAGCTCGTTACCTTGCAGAGCAAGCCTTTACTTGCAGCGCTGGCTGTGTCTAGACCCGCCTACTTGACAGGGGAGGTATTGTGACTGACATGCACGACATTAAACTTACACTGAGGAATTAGTTGGAAAAGTAACAACACGACTCGAAATATGTTAAATAAGCCAATGGTTTATGCTTAAAATAAACTGAAAGGCTGAAATAATATATTAAGAAAGCACTGCATCTCACACTGAAATTAAAGTTAATGAAGCCAATGAAAATCGACCTCCTCAATTTCGTAAAGCGCTGTCGAGCTTACATGGGTCGATGTATCAGACGCTCGGCACATAGTTGCTTATGTGACGTAGTGCTAATGGACTGCATGTGTGTGTGTGTTCACATGCTACTACTGGTCAGTCATCCACTAACCTCCTCCCCCTCCACCTCCTCCCTGTTCACTTGCTCCTCCCCCGGCGGGGCTCTGCATGACTGAGGGGAGGCTCTGGACCTCCACTGGGGCGAGAGCAGGAGAGAGGGAGAGAGATGAACATCTTTACACACCATGTGAAACTAATTGAAAATCAACTCCTCAGCCTCCACGCCCAGCCACGCATGGTATGGTATGGTACATGCGTGCACATAACTGGGCTGTACTCACACATGCACGCACACACACACACACGCACCCATGCACACATCTGGTCTGGTCTGGACTTTCTGCATTTAACACCGAACCAGAGGTCTCCTTGCCTCTTGTGTAAATGTGTCTGTGGAGATGTTACTGCGCATTAACATTAACATTAATACAGCAGAAAAGCACTATTTCCAATGTAAAGACATAGTGTAATAGTGTAGTGTATAGAGTAATTGTGTGCTTGAGCAGAGAATGACCTCACTACCTCTGTGTGTTGTAACCCGAGCTCCTCTGTTCTTTGTTTTCAGTTGTTTTCTGGCCGTGCGTGCATAATGTGTGTGTGTGTGTGTGCATGAAGCATTTGTTTTGGTCTGAGATGCTGGTTTACGTAGTGTATCATCTAGTTGCAGACAAGATTAGAATTGCTGACTGGAAACAGCAGAGAAAGGCTTACTTCATATTCACTGTGTTAAGATCGAGACATGTTGGGAGGTCCATCTGTAAACCAGTAGCCCTAACAGTAACTGCACATACAGTATAAACCCTGCTCCCTACAGTAGATCCATCATGCCTGACCTGACCTGCTGGAGATGCTCGCACACGGTCTCTTCCTGTTTTGGTGTGGCCTGGTATAGGTTAACAAAGCCTAGCCTTCACTGTAGGCTATCTTAAATGGCCTAGCTTAGCCTAGCCTAGCACCTAGTTTTCTACTGTGAACCTATTACCCACATGGCTTATAGTTATAGCCTTATTGCTAATAGGGAATAATAAGGTGATGCCTTTTTATGTGTGTAAAGAGTGTGTGTGCGTGCATGCGTGTGTGCATGTGCGCGTGTGTGTGTGTGTGCGTGCCTTGTAAAACCACCCTGTTCCAGTTTTATTCTGCCTTGAGTATCAGCCTGGCACACACAACCTTTAAAAGGTATAGATGTTATTCTCCAGAATGCTTTCTAACTTCGAGCTCAAATCATAACAAAAGCACATCTCCCTTCAATGCCATAGAGCATAACAGTGTGGTTCCGGAAGTAAATTTCGCATTAATTTTCTCCATTGACTTATCAAAAAATCCTTATATAAAATTGTTTAGGCTTGGTAACAGTGGTATATGCTCCAGTAGAAGCCACAAGTTTGTATGATATCAACCTTGTTTTAAGATAAACGTGATTTATCTGCAATGTCACGGATAACTACTATAGTACCAACAATTCTGAAGTGTAAAAGCGATGTCTCTGATTGGTGTAGTCGGCTATCCTCACAATTCTGATCTTGTGAGCTTTTTTTGCCGCTTCGGAGCTGTTCGAAATTCGAAGAAGTTCGGTGCTCTTTGTTAGGATGGAAATGTTTTAAATTAAGAAGAACCAAGAAAGAAAATGAATTGTCTGGGATTCACAATGGGGGATGAGCAGTATGTTATGTACCTTTGCCTTTTTTTTTTCATTTTGATTAAATATTTTTTGCTTCAAATCACATTGTTTATGGTCACCATCATTCTCATAGCTGGATTGCTTGTTCCAGGCTTAAACCTCTTTATACAAGGATTTTATGAAAAGTCAATAGAGAAAATTCATGGGCATTTTCCTTCCGGCACCAGAGCCCCAAAAAAAGTGTGCGGTCACTGTTACGCTCTATAGGGTGCTCCCTCAGAAGCTCCGCCCCCCACGTTAGACATGCATTGAGAAGCCTAGGGTATTGTTTTTGTGTGTGATGTTCACCACTTTGTTTGTGTTCCTTGAGGAGCCAAGGCTGTAGAAGTACTGGATTATTTTTTCAGCATAAAATAGAGGAAAGCAAGGAGATATTTGGTACATTTTACAAAAAGTGTATTATTTTATCACTTACTATACCTTTAAAGTATCAACATTAAGTCAAGACCAATGCTCAAATAGTCCAATCAAAAGCCTTTGTCATATGCAGTAATACACTACAATCAAACATCCTTACACATGATTAGACTAACGTATAGTATACCTTCATCACACCCAACCAGGATGCGTAACGTCAGCTAAAGCACAGGCAGAATACAGTAGTGTAGCAATGTAAAGAGTATCCAACACGCATCATTCATCAACATAGGTTAATGCAATCTGTTCATGAAACTGTAAGAGAATCACATCCACACACATGGTTCTCTCTGGCAGACAGTCTAATCTGTTTATTTATTCAACAGTATTGTACTCCGTAGGAATACAATACAGTTGCACTGTATTCCTATGGAGTCACATTAATAAATAAACAGATCAGCAAACAAAGAGACAAGCGAGTGCAGTCTTTGCGTGTCAGTAGGGTTCACATGTCCGGTTTCTCTCCTTCTGTTTCCTCTCCTTCTCATATAGGAGACGGGTGATTTGTTTATTCCCTACACCTGCTCTCAATCCCCACAGTCCCGTGAACAACACCCCCATAACTTTCTCCTCTTCCATAAAGACATCACACACCTCTGCAGAAATGTCTAACACATCTTTGTTTAAAAGGTACTTTATACAACACAACTATAAAGAAATAAATAGCTTGTAATGGTTGGAATGGCTCCAACTATTCTACTGTATGTTAGACTTGGATTTGCGCCTGTAAATATTTAATTTACAGTATAGCGTTTACTCATTTTCAATTAGACTTTGATTTGCGCCTGTAAATATTTTATTTACAGTATAGCGTTTACTCATTTTCAACTTCACTAATCAAAACATCTGCCTGGGTTTGCCAGATACTTTACAGTAAGTTGACATCTGGTGATAAAGCAATAGATTATGTTTAAGATTAAAAAGGCTGGTCAATGGCAGCATTGTGGCTGGTAGGTTATTTCAGTCAAATTCACATCACACCCTGACACAAAAGAAGCCAAGTCAACCACTAACTGCTAACCTCTCTTTCATCAGTAAGACCAGTCAGTGCCCATCCATTGGCTAGCCCCAATGAGTCACAGAATCACAACCATGTCAGCCAGGTGACATATAGGCCTAAATCAGTTCAACACTCAACATTGGTTTAGCACTGACCAATCAGTTGGGACAGGGGCCAAACCCGTGACACATGACTAAATATAAATCCTTGCCTGGAATTTGTGGAACCTGCAGGTAAGCCACTGGGTAGATGTGTTTTGATTGGAAGGTCATGTAAGGATCCAGACAGAGCCATGTACAGAGAGAGTTGCGTCAACTCCGTTCTCTCCAATGGACCGTTTTTTCACAGCAATGGTGAATCGTGCAGCCTTAAAACAGTTCCCGGATGCTAGACGCAAATACTCAAAGTAACCTGTAAATGATATCGTAAATGTAAATCAGTGCATTTATTGACTAGTAATTACCAAAAAATTAAGTTATATATATATGTATATTGAATCAAATTCCCCACCAAGCACTTCATGGAACTGTTTGCATCTCCATGAACCATGTGACTGCTGAAAATGTCTAACTTCTGTTGGCGTGACTCTCTCTTTACATGGCTCTGTATCTAGATAGATGCACGAGAACACTCCTCATTTTAAAATACATCACTGCACATCAGTCATGTAAAGCAATGCCAGCTATTACACAGGTGAATCTTCAGGCAGCAGTACTATGATTGATTGATTGATTGATTGATTGATTGATTGATTGATTGATTGAAGTAACAGCAAGGAACAAACAATGGAGGTCACACTGAACCTGACCTCCGGCGGAGCTTTTCTGGCATCCCTGTGGAGGTTGGGGACATTGAACCTGAGTGGGAAATGTTCAAAGCTTTCTTTGCTGAAGCTGAGGCAGAGAACTGTGGTCTCAAGGTCATAGACGCCTCAAGGGGCGGTAATCCCCAAACACCGTGGTGGACACCGGTGGTCAGGAAAGCCATCTGACTGAAGGAGGCCTTTCGAGATATGTTGTCCCGGAAGACTCCGGAGGTGGTTGCAAGGTACCGACGGGCTCAAAGAGCTGCAGCATCTGTCATAGCAAAAGCAAATCAGCGGGGAGCAGGGAGAGCTTCGGAGAAGCCATGGAGAAAGACTTTCGGTCGGCACCAAAGTGTTTCTGGAAAACCGTCCGCCACCTCAGGAGGGGGAAGTGGGGAACCATCCGAGCTGTGCACAGTATGGACGGGACACTGTTGACCTTAACTGAGGAGGTAATTGTGCGTTGGAACACTTTGAGGAACTCCTGAATCCGACTGACACACTCTATGATAGAGACTAGGGCTGAACGATTAATCGTTTTCAAACCAAAATTGAGATTTGAAACAATGTGATTAGCAAATTGCAAGGCATGCGATTTACATGTGCATCTGACCAATTTTCTTTGTAGCATCAATGGTTGTATAAATGCATGCTGTCCTCCCTGTTTGAGGCCATTCTAACTAATCACCGCGGCGCTCCTCTACCAGTCATGCTTTGAAATTCAAGATGACTGTGTACGTACACAGCACACCCATCAACAGCAACACGTGAAACAAGAAAACAAATTCGTGGGAGGTCTGCTGAAAAATTGCCTCCGCTGATCGAAGCAATATCTGCAAATGTTTTAGATAATCCCGAAGAAAAGCAGCACATCGTAGCCTATTTAGGGTTTGAGACGAAAGATGTGCAACCAAGATATTGTGCAAGGACGTGCTGGGTGAGAGAAACTTTAACAAGGCCGTCAGGGTCTGGTACAGAAGACGCATGGTGTAAAAAAAGTAAGTGAGATCCATTTGTTTGTCCAATCTCTTACAGGCAAGTTTAATCTACTGTTAGAGCTAAAACATTGGCTAAACATTTTTTCATTATTTCATTATTTTAGGGGTGCTGAAATGCAATTTCAGTTCGCAGCCGAGTGTGAAGTTGCTGGGATGAGGATTAGCACCACTAAATATGAGGCCATGGTTCTCAGCAGGAAACCGATGGAGTGCCTACTCCAGGTAGGGAATGAGTCTTTACCTTGAGTGAAGGAGTTTAACGCCGCGCCGTTGTTTCATAAAGTCTCAAATCTGCGGAGCTGTCTGCTTACTGTATTCAAATGAACAGTTGTTCGCTCTCTCCTCTTGGCCGTAGGTTGTATCGCCGTGCACGTTTGTTTTGCTCGTCATTCAGTGTTTGTTCTCATATGTCTGCACTTGTAATCACCTCGTTACAATGATCAACTAAAAGTATTAATTTGAATAATATTCAATTAATGTTCCAGCTAACGTTAGCTAGGTATTCCAGCGGTAATGTTAGCAAACTATGTTTATTTTACCTTGAAGTTTTGAAGGGAATGAAATGCATTAGTTGTTCTGGTGGCTAAACTATTTTAATGTTCATTGTTGTGTGGTCAAACATTTGATGCAAGACTTCAGACAATTATCTAACCTAGCACTGCTACTAAGCATCAATGTGGTGTCACATTTGGCCTGGGCGAGTTTCCCTGTGAGATTTTCAATAATACAAATAAAAGGGACACAAAAAGTGCTCTCACCCAGGCTGAAAATGTTTCAACTGAATCTATAGTAGGCTATTTACAGTGCCCTCTGTAAGTAGTAGTGGGTCAAAGAGGCATTAGGCTATAAATTAATAAATGCTATTATAACATTTAAAGTTGTGTCATTTCATTTCAGGTTTTTAAAATAGGACTACCTATTGATATGAACTCAGAACACCGGTGTAGGACACACAAGCAGTAGCCTGCTGTAACCGGACCTACTATTCACTTTGTGAAGGTCTGGCAACACTCACATTGGGAAGTGTTAATAGTTGTTTCCTTCTACTGGGCATAGCCATCTGACCGATGATGATTATTGGACAGCGTTTAATCAATAGGCATTGCTACAACTGTTTTTGATCATCTCATATAGCTCTACCACCATTTCAAAACATGCTTGATGTCATCTCAGTAATCCACCGTGATTTGTTCGATAGCAAAAATACAGGGTTTCCAGACTATAGAATCTCATCTTAGAAAATGAATTGAGAGCTATTGTCAGGCGGAGCCAGGCTACATGAGCACCACCCAGGTGAAACCTTCTCCACTGCTGAAAAAATATGACCTAGACGAAACACTGAAAAATATGAATGAGCTGAGTTACGTCGATTAGTGGTGAACGTTTGTGCTGGTGCTCCTAAAATGTTCAGTAAGGAGTACAAATGCTACTACTGGAAAAAGTAAGTCTGGAGTCCTGGGATGGGTCATGCCCGAAAGAACAAGATCATGGGTACAAGCGGCCGAAATGGGTTTTCTCAGGAGGGTGGCTGGCTTCTCCCTTAGAGATGGGGTGAGAAGCTCAGCTATCCGTGAGG